>CADDXX010000406.1:14592-105735 GCA_902810485.1 Alauda arvensis | reverse complement strand
TCCTTCCTTCCTTCCTTCCTTCCTTCCTTCCTTCCTTCCTTCCTCCCTTCCTCCCTCCCTCCCTCCCTTCCTCCCTTCCTCCCTGCCTTCCTCTTTTCTCATTTTAAATGCTTTCACTTCCTGGAACAGTTTCATTCATGATAGAGTACTTTTTTGCTTTTATTCCTGGAAGAATAAAAGTAATTATTTTTTTCAGCTTTTGGTCTCATTCATACACATTGCATCACTTAATAAGGAAAGAAGGTATTTAATAAYAGTCTGAAGAATTAAAAAGAAAATGGCCCTTGAATTAGCAAAGAATATCTACTGATAAAGAAAGAATTTTCTCCATTTGCTAGAGATGGTTAATCCTGTTTTACATCTTCAGTTAAAGAACATACTTTTTAACACTGTGCTAAAAAAACTGTAGTTTCTTTGCATTTAATTCACTGAATGCAGAATATTTCTGACTCATTCTTTAGTGACAATCTTATATMTATTATATCTTATGAACTCAGACTCTGATCTTATTTTTTTTCATGTTTTGTTTTYACTTTGTAGTGAACTGCAATCCAGGATAATGCAAGACAGTGTCTAAAAATTCAGTTTTCAATAGCCATATAGGCATGTATTGCTTAACTTGGATTTATCTCAAGCCCTAGATACTGCAGTCCAATCTGAGAATGCGTGCAGACAGTAGACATCAGAAAATATGTCCTTGTGTAAACACAATATAGCTGAACCTGTTTGTCAGGATGCAAAGGTGTATGAAAGGACACTGCACTTGGTGCCCCAAAGGGAAGATATGATGTACTGTACAAGGCAGAGTATTAATCATAGCTGATATTTCTGGACAATAAAGTAGAGTAATCCTTGTGAACAATCTTTCTTCAAGGATAAAAAGGGAAAATAAGGAACTGGCAGAATTATATGAAACGACATAGCCTGACATAGGACAAAGCTAGAAGCACCTCACAAATCTCATTACAGAAACAGCTTAATAATTGTTACACGGTTTATTTGGGCTAGGGTAATGTTTCATCCTATTGCATCATGTTAATTATTTTGCTTGCATCACAGACACCTGATTTCCTTGTAAAGTGGCAAACCTGTAGTAAGTGAAAGCACTTGTGCATTTAGTCTTGTAGAGTTCACAAGGTTAGACTGTTTCTCCCACAGAAGGAAAAACGTTATAATTTCAAAACCCCCAGGAACTGGATTTGCAGACAGCTACCCACTCCTACAAGACACTTCAGYTGTTAGATATCTGGTATGTACCAGTGTTGTGTGATGAAACARAAATTACATGATGGGACACAGCAGGTTCAGTTTTAAAAAAAACATTTCTTTTCATAATGAATGCAACAAACCAGCCTGGGTTGGCATATAATTTTAGGGCAGCAGCACTCGGAATGCAATGGAGGGATTTACTCAAGTTCTGACTATATAGTGGCAGGAGCACTGGAAACATTGACCTTGCACAGAAGCAAGTTCTTTTGATTATTAACTGTGCTTTATAAGTATGGAACCTTTCTTAAAGCATGAAACTGTATGTTAAAATGAAGAGAAATGAGACCCTTATAYATCTGGGTTGAAAGCAGTGAAGACAAAGAAATTCAAGAAATTCATTAAACTTCAACTAAACAAAAACCACTGAAAATTCTGCCTTCTGAACACCAAAATCAATACTTTGACATTCCCCATGTAGAAGATTGCCATGTTTTTTAGACTAGAAACCCTGATCTTCAACTCATTTGAGASAGAAATTCACACAATGGTGGCCACAATTCACCAGGGTCAAAGAAATGTTCCTGGTTTTCATCATTTTGATGGGAGACACCTAAGATAGCCTATAACAGTTCCAATACATTATAGCTAATGCARAGTTTCAGGTTCAAGATAAAGAACATTGTTTTTTCTTTGGGATATTTCCTTGTCAAGTGAGTAAATATTAAGCATGTCAGGAAATGGTTTTGATCTGGAACACTGGGTAATATGGTGGKTTTTTTTGAATTTGCAGCCCTTCCTGCTTCTGTTGACCATCCAAGAAGGTCTGGGCATCATTCAGCTTCCCCTGTTCCTCCTCCCTTCTCCAATGTCATTATCCTCTCAGTGTTCTCCATCTCCATGCCCTCCACACTGCCCCT
Source organism: Alauda arvensis (assembly GCA_902810485.1). Taxonomy (NCBI): domain Eukaryota; kingdom Metazoa; phylum Chordata; class Aves; order Passeriformes; family Alaudidae; genus Alauda; species Alauda arvensis. The sequence goes on along the minus strand of CADDXX010000406.1, from coordinate 103,609 downwards.
TTGCACCACCATYTCCCCACAGAGGTTCCCTGCACAGCAATAGAGTGCACAGTACTGCCCAAATGGCAGAAAAGGCTCCCCTGAGAAAGGCAGAGGCATGTTGAACACACAGGTTGCCACTGCCCAGATCCTGGTTGCCCTTTGTGAGCCCCTGGATCTGACCAGGCTTAAGGAGGAGAGTGCCCAGATCCTTTGTGCGAGATGATCTGTTCTCTGACACATCATCAGCCATCATCTTCCAGCTAGCCTAATGACTGGCCTCATTCCTCTCTTTAACATAAACAGACACAAACTGCATTTATGTTTAAAAACAGGTAGGTAGGGTATGTTTTCCTCAAGTGTTACCTGCAATCTATTGTCGGGATGTAAAATCCCTCTAGGCCCCATCCACACAGGTGCAGGTGTCCTCAGAGATGTGAGGASTGAATTAGAATCTTCAAAGAAACAAAAACACATAAATTTACACAGACATGAGGTAGAAATGCAAGTTTAATTTTAAATAAGTAGAGCWGTTTTAAAGTGCCTCAGCAAATAAGAGRCTGAAATAGTTCATAAGGAYGCAAAACCTAGTTTAAAGTTCAGAAGCTTTACCTTTTGCAAAGATAGCTGTGTTCTAGACATAACCAAAACAATGTAACAYTGCTAAGCATTCCTAGATGGAACAGATGGAATTATATATGCAAAATTTATGTAACAATTACGATTACTTTCACACATCAATCTTAGCTTAGGATAGGTTTAGCACTATTGTAGAAAATTCGTGTTTTAGCCCGATGATTGGCCAGAAATAGAATAAAATGCACTGCTTAGAGAATGCTTGGAGAATGGGAGACTCAGGGAAAATACCAATGTTGCTGTTGTTGTTGTTACTGAGACTGCCACTGATAAGGCAYTCATAGAACACAGAATTAAGAGTGCTGTGGCTGGTGCTTCTGCTTGGGACTTAGAGACTCTGTGTTAGAGGCTTTCTGTACAAGGATTGTGACAACAATGCCTTCCTGAGACTGATTCTAATGATGCAATAAAGGACTTTACTTTTACAACTACACAGCTTCTATAGTCTTCAAAGAGGACACGCTCGAAACTTGACAATCCATGACAAAGAAAGCAGCTTCCCTTTTCCATAAGGTGGCACAGTCCACGCTGAGGCTATAACAGATCACATGTTTGGAGTTTCAGATGGAACCTGAGSCCTTGAAGAGGGATGATGTTCAGTCACAAACATTTACTGAGTGAACAGTTTGTAACAAATGGAGAGGGGAGCTTTAAACAAGTTTCTGTYTTTGCCCAGGCCTCTGGCAGTAGACAGTACTTTTACTGAGGCAGCCAGCACCCTAAAACCCACTCTTGTTGCAAGTTCTTAATAATGGCCAATTAGGTCTATTACAAAATGAATCAATTGTTTGATAGACATACATTTAACAGACATAAGACTTTAATAGATGACTTATTACACAGGATAAATGAAGAAATAGTACTGGTGGATAAAAAATAGAGGGTGATTGAGGTTTCTATATTACAGATAACAAAGAAATAGTATAGATTAGGATTCAATGTATTTTACCATCCAGGTTCTGAAGGGCCATATGTAAGACCCTTCCTCTCAATTTCCAGAAAATCATCCATGGAGATATGTCCAAACTTTGTGGGGGAAGCTATGCGTATTTCCAAGGAGTCTGGAGGAGACTTCTGCCTCCATGATAATTTGTGTAGCTTTTATAGTATAAAGCAGTGTCTTTGGTCAATGATATTTAATTTTTGTCTCTCTTCACATCTGCTCTCCAGACCAGGATATTTATGCTTAGCTAGGGGTCTCAGCCTTCTTGGCACAGAGATAACCTCCTGTTGGTCATTTGTCCCAGCCTGGGCAACCTCTTCCATATGCACCAGCTGAGGTGTTGGTGGGAGGCAGGTCCTGCCACAGGGCTCTTTTCCTGCTGTCTCATTTCATGCCCCAAATTCAGTGTCCTGCAGCTTCATATTCCAAGGGGCAGATAAACTCAGGCTGCTGTCAATGCTATTACTTACCCAACAAGTCTACAGCAAACTGTCAAGTGGCACCTTTCAAGCACTTCACAGATGTCATTTATTTTAAAATATTTGCTTGGGTTTAAATTTTTTATATAAAATACAAAATTAATGTGGTAAACAGTGAAAGTGAGAAATATTTTATGAACACATTTACCAAAATAAAAAGAGCTCCTCATGTTGCTGCCAAATGATGGAGCATTTTAAGAACACTCCTATTACACTATTCTTTGCTGTCTGATCCAYAGCTTAGTGTAGTAGGATTTAATTTTTGGTGTCACCATGAAGTACAGTGTGCAGCATATGAAATGTTAATGTAATGCATAAATGTGCAATTTAGAAAAACCAAGGTGATGTAAACAAGGAAGTATTGAATAGCTGAAATATTCCACAGTTTGCAAGTGCCATTAGGCACAAAAATATTGGATTTTTTATCCACTCATGTTTTGACATAATTCTCTTCTTTTTCTTTCTCCGAATCTCTGAACTAAAGTTTCCAATCTGAACTGAAAGGAATCAAATGTCACTTAAGCCAAACTTAATATTGCACTGATTAATATAGAGAATACTGATATTTCTACAGATGTGAACCAGTCAAACTCCAAAGTCACACCACTAAACATCAGCTGAAGCTTAATTTACTTGGACAACAAACATCAATTAGGGATATTCTATAAGCACAACAAGAACTATTAAAAATTTTTATTTGTTTTTGGTGTTTGAAAATTAAAATGTTATTTTGAGATTCAATACTGTCTCTGCATCTTTTCCACAACACTCTTTGCTCCTGGATTTGTATGACTAACATAAGCCCAGCATTGACTAACCCATGTGCCTTGCCTTGACTCAGAACCTCAGCCTGACAGACCTCATGAAGCATTTAGACAATGCTCTCAGGCACATGGTGTGACACTTGGGATTGTCCTGTGCAGGACTAAGTGTTGAACTCAATAATCCTTGTGGGCCCCTTCCAACTCRGCATATTCTGTGATTCTGTAATGATATTATGCATAATAATATATAAATGACAGTATAACCCCTGTAGATAGGCAGAGGGAAACCAGGTGAAATCTAATCTTTGTTACTCACGCTGAGAGTCATTACAGTGTCCCATGATCCAATTATGAAAGTTCTTAGAAAAACCCCTGYCCGAATTAAGGTGCAAAGGAGACCCTATGCCAATGAGAATAGTATGAGTTTTATTTAATAGTAAATATGAGAGAGAGGGAGACAGAGAGACAGAGAGAGAGAAATAGGAAATAGGTGGGGGTGGGGACAGAAGGAGAGTGACAGGGAGAGAATAAGGAAAATATAACCACCCCCTGGATCCTGTGATGTTCCATTGATCCTCTCCAGATGGTCTTCTTGGTGGTGAAGGTCCCCCCCAYAAAAAACATACAATCCAATGGGTTAACAGATGCTTAGGCCAGGTAGGAAAATCCAGGCACCTCCCTGGGGAGAGGGAGGGGAGTTTGCCATTGTCTCTTACAACAGACTCTGRGTTTGTTGCATCATGAGCAGTCCTGTAGTGCAAGGCTCCAGGAATGACTCTGGGAGGCACTTTGAGGGGTCTTTGATGGATTAAGGCACCTCCTCAGCTGCCTCTCATGTGAATGTCCCATGGATGGGTCCTGTGGGGAAGAATCTCTGCTGCATTTGGCTTTCTTGTGGATGCATTCCTCTCCTTCAGCCTTGCTTGTTTTTTCCTAGCTTGAGATGGTTAAAGAATGGGTTTTTCCTTTATTTAGTGGTTTAACTGACAGCCCAAAGCCCCAGTCAGGTATCTACAGGGAGGTTTCTTTGGTTATGACTTCTTTATACAGTTTTTGTTATAATGAGCAAAACTTTATAGCAATTTTGAGGCATGAACTATTTTAGTCTCTGACAACAGGGAACCAGCCTATTCACTCAATAAAGGACTGAGCAATGAGATGCCATAATAGGCTGCTGTTGTGCTTTGACCCCAGTAGGCAGCTGGGCACCACACAGCCACTCTTCCCCTCCATGTGATGGGAAACTATACAGAAGGATGAAAGTGAAAATGCTCATGAGCTGAGATAAAGACAGATTATTAACTTTTTTAAAGGGAGGGGAGCGAGGAGGTTAGGGGAAAGAGAAGGAAACAAAACAAAACCTAGAGAAACAAATTATGCAAGAGAAAAAAATTGCTCAAGACCTACTGATCCATGTCCACCCTGTTCCTGACAATCAGCAGTCCCCATCATCCTCCATCCCTCAGCTTTCTCTGCTGAGCATGGCTTCACATGGTATATGGAATATCTCAGCTGGGATCAGATGTCCCATCTCCATCACTTCTAAACAACCTGGCACCCCCAGCCCTCTTGCTGGTGGAATGAGGAGCAAAAAAGGCATTCRTGCTGTGCAAACACTGCTCAGCAGTAATAAAAACATTCCCAAGTTTTCAACACTGTTTCCAGCACAAATCCAAAATACAGTTCCAGGTTAATTAACRTSAAGAAATTTAACACTGCCCCAGCCAAAACTAATGCAAATGTGAAAAGTCAGAGAATCAGCAGCCTTTCATATCTCTTTCTGATCTTGCATATGAACATGGGAGAAATGCAAAACTAGGACACAAGATTCTTGGATAATTTAATGTCCTCTTTAAATATATTGTATAATTGTCCTTGATTTATCTGATCTAAACATCTGATTTGGGGCATAAATTGTAATGTTATATTTTGTAGCAAGAAGTGATATAAAATAATCTCTTGAGAAAAAAGTTAAAGTTTAAAACTCAAGAATATCTGTTATCTTGTATATTTGTCCTCGAGTGTTTAAGTATCCAACAGAGCATAACACATATAATTTGAAACAATAACCAATCTACATAGTCTGTTTTAATAAGCAGGTGGTAATAATAACCCATTTCTCTATGAAAGACAACAAAAATGTCATAGTCATCACAATTAAGAGAGTATAAAGACATGAAACCTTTTGATCTCCTTCTCTATTGCCCATTCATTTGAAAAAAGTCACAAAAAGTATTCYCTTTGTATCACAAATCTGTGATGTGTTCATATCTGGATTTTATTGTAGAGTTCCTAAATTGTGACTTTGACTTTGAATAAATTAAAACTATTGTCTTAAATGTACATGTCTAGCTAATTTTTAATGAGACTTGGACCAGCACATTTGAAGGTAGAAATTAAGCCATAGGCTCACCATCTTTTTCACTTCTGCATATCAACACTAAATTGGCCTTCTCAAATACTCTAATATTTTAGAGTGTAAAAAAAAAAAAAGAATATTGCAGCCAGATCTACTTCAAGACTTCATGCAATTAACACCGAGTAATTCCTACAAATACAAAGCTCACAATTATCAGCAAAATTGGATCTGTCTTATCTGAGGTACCAGGAGCCAGGAACTTTGTATCCAGACAGCAATGGGTGGGCCAAGGCATGAGAAGAGCAMTCACAAAGATGGGCCTGCTGGGATTTTCCCTGAAGACCCAGTTTCTCACTGCCAGACATRAAGCAAAAGGCAGGCAAGATCTATGGCCACTAGCAGTAGTCCATTCAAATCCAGCAATTTCCTATCCAAGATCCCTAGTCCCTTAATTTCAGTTTAGAATCTGTCTCATACCCCACCTAAATTTCTGACCGWAATATTCTTCCCTCTGCTCTTGCACAGAAACTTTTCTATGTCTTATTTCATTCYCAAATATTAAATCCATGGCAAACCATATTATTTTCATTATCTGTAATATTAGTAACAGCAAGAGTAGCTGTATGAAAAGTATTAAATAGCTCAAGATAGCACCTCCTAATTCCAGGGCCTTGGCAGTAAATATAGAACCAGAAAGCATCCCTGTTGGTCCTGAGAGGGTATTCACTTCTCAGCAAGGCAGTATGTAGCCTTATAAGACTTCAGAGAGCCCAGAGGGAAATGCTGATGCAACTTGGCTACTCCTCTGGAACTTGTTTTTGATGCTCTTCCATTTCTTTTCTACAGAAGCTCAATAGGTTTAGTTTTAAGCTCCTGCCTTCTCTCCTGATCTGTCTTTGACAACTCTGTTGGGAAAGAGAATACTAAACTTAGTTCTCACTTGCAGTTACAAATCTCATTGGAAGTCATCGTACAAGATCACTTTTTGTGCTATTTTTACTGTGCAACTTTAACCTTGCAACATAAGTTAYACAGATGGGATTGATTTCAGTAGAATTGTCTTGGATGTTTATGAGAGCACACTTGATCCAGCAGTAGATTATGCAAGAGATGAGCAAAGAAAAATCCTGTTAGCTTAAGAAGGAGACAGTTTGCACCTCACAAAACAAATCATAAAGTCAGTCTGGATTATAAACTGGTTTCTAAAGCTTATCAAGCATACTTTTTTCTGTAACATTCTGCTGCAGAAGGAGCAATCTTTTTCACCATGTGCAAGCTATGCTTCATGTTGCAATGTTTTCTACCTCCTAGAAGGACAAAAGTCTTCTGAAGAAATCCTAAAGAAATATTTTTCAGCTCAAATAAATAGCATGTATAATGGAATGCTTATTTAATTATTAAAAACAATTAATCATTTATGTAAAATAAATTTTGTTTAAATAAAACATTTCCAAGTCAGACCTGCTCTGGCCAGAGGMGTTTCTGTTATGACACTGTTATATGTAAACAGAAGAGAGGGTGAAGAAGAATTGCAAGATCTGCAAGATCTGTTTGAGAGTAYGAATTTTACTACTTTTGGCTCCTCTTCACCACTTTTACAAAATTCCTTTAACATTGCTTTTCCTTCATTTTTGTTCCCTCCTACCCTGCCACTTGCTCTTTTCTAATTTTTTGCCTTACTTTTCCCATGTGTTTATTCCCTTTTTTTTCTCTAAGACAAGAAAAGAATGTAAAAAAGCATTTTCAAATRTACTTCTATGTTTCTTTGCCAAGGATTTAAACAGAAATCCTTTGGACTACAGGGATAATCTCCATAACCATCTAACTSTCTTTTTCCTCCTTTATGTAATCATTCTCCATTTTTTGTTCCATTGCCCACCTCAAATGTATGGATCYCACAAGAACAAGGCTACCTAGAAAAGCACCCTGGGTTATTTCAGTTCTACCCAAGCTATGTTTCCCCAAGAAACTTGTTTCCCTTTTCAACAGAAAAAATAAGTAACTGTGTACAAAACTCTTCATACTCCTCTTCCATAACTTTACCATAGCACTGCAAATCAGCGTTTAAGAAGGGTGCCATTAACTATCAGTGGTTGAGATAGTTCTAACACAATGATCTTCCATTCAAAGCTGCTGCTTATTTTATGATTGGGAAACTCCTACCAAAAGACAGGCAGAATTCCACCAGAAACCTTCCCATTCTCCCATAGGTTCACCTGACACATATGGATCACACCACRCTCTCGGAGACATGGCTAATCTCAGGGCTGGGGACCCCAGGGCCTTCAGACTCAGAGAAGAAAGAAAGCCCTGAACAGGAACTTAGAATGTATCTCAATTTCCCCCAGTCTCAAATCTGATAGCCCAGTATAGCAGAACACTGTGACACCAAGATGCAAGGGGAGTCATGGGCAYGGACAAATTATATTTAGATGGTGGCTTATGTACAGATTGTGCCTTGACCTTTCATGTGAYCTGCAGATTAACTGTGCCACTGCTTTCTGAGTGGTAGCTGCAAGATTTTACAAGGAGTAAAATAATGACATGAAGAGATGTTTTGTTGCTAAATTTGTGGGATTAGTAAACTCATTTTCATTTACAAATATTTACCAAAACACAGAGACTCTCTAAATGCTTTCAGATGATTGATATGAACCGAGCCATTTATTCAAATTAACAGCCCCTTTGAAAAGTGTTTCTGGACAACAGACAAATCCAGAGAGTGCCTTATGTGTCATGTGACACAACTCTTTCTAGTAGTGCTTTGAATTACTCAAGCACAAAAGGGGCCTACACCACATGCTCTGCAAGGCAATTTCACAAACCAGAAGACCTTGCACAGGTAAGGCAACCTAAAATGCTCCCTCCAAGGTAAGCTTTTACTCTAGCATACCCTTACAGACTTCTTGGAGCATCATGAAGAAGTTCTTCTCATGCTGCACACAAGCAGGTGGATATCTGATGGAAGGGGAGGTGCTATCAGCTCCACACCATTTAGACCATTTTGACTATGAGATGAGCTTTCATAATTGTTATGCACTGAAGCTAAACTATGAGTTGCAATGCAAGGTGAAAGGATAATCTTCCTGAGACTTTTTGTTCAGCTTTAGGAAGAATGTTTATAAACCAACAAGGGAGAAATGGCACAAGCCTTGGTATTTGTAGTCCCAAATTGAAACAATCAACAAACAGGCAGGGATATTTAGCCCACCAGGAAGAAGAGATTAAGCAGAATCCAGTCCTGAATGTCTGGATCTTTGAACTTGCTTTGGGCTTCCTAACCAGAAAGACTAGAGAGATGCTTCCAGAATAGTAACAAAGTCAAGAATGGTATGGAGAGAACTGAGAGGTTACTGAAAGGCAACCAACATATATCCCCCAGAAGTACTGGACACCTGCAAGAGATATGTATGTAAATGGATTAGAACCCTGGAATAGTTAGCAAGTTCTCCATCTCACTGCAATATACAGAATAGATAAATAAATAGTGGGCATATGTGATATATATTTAGATTGTGCATTAGACTTTAAAATCTCTGTCTAACTGAATGCATTAGCCTGTATTTTCTGTTTATGCCTCTGGGATGCCATGGAAACACAGCACTGAATCGTAATGGGTCTCTCCTGGCAATAAATAAACAAAGTCTTTGTCTGTTCATGTTTCAATTTCTTTCTTTTTCATTTTATTCATGTAATTTACAGTTTCAGAAGGAAAACAGACTTACCCCCACCCATTGTCTTTGCTTGCACAGCACGCTTAAAATAAATGCAAAATGCACCTTCTAGTGGCCACTGTGGCTTCCTTTACAGCTGCAACTACCATCAGCAAGCAGTGAATGCTGCCTATTTGTGTTGAGCTTCCTTCTGAGGAAAAAAGTGGCCTTTATAATTGAACCTGGAGTCAGGGTTGCTTTACTAAATTGCAGCCTAACTTAAAGAGCACTTAATATACTCATTGAAATTGAAAGCTGTTCTTTTCCTTGCGATTCTAAGAGGCTACAGCCAGTCCCTTTTTCTATAGATGGTAACAATGTTCATTGCCTTTAAACTGCTCCTCCAAATCAATGACACACTATCACTTCCCATGCTCCAGAGCTTATTAAAGCAAACCAAAGCAATCATCCCCATCAAGCTAATGCACAGGAGCAAGGTGAAACTCTAAGCACCAAGTGATAGAAATACCAAGTATCACACAGCATCAGTTTGCCATCTGGCACCTGCTGTCCCTGTCTGAAATGAATAAAGTCATTGAGAGGGGATGTTGTGCAGTAACATGAGTAATAGAAAGGCTGATAATTATCTGTGTGGAGAAGTGGGCAGATTTAATTAGACTACTCAAATCTGAAGAGTCAACTGAATCCAAAGGCAGTAACCTCTGCCATGGAGGGCAGCCATATGGTTGCTCTCAAGCTTTCAGGTCAGACTGAAATTCAGCAGGGATCTTCGTCACTAATTTAGGAATGCAGAGCCATGTGCTTGACTCCACATCTGTCAGGCAGTTCTCAGGCAAGAACTACAGTGTCTCAGCAATACCAGGTATGCAAGTCTGGTGCAATGTATACCAGAGTCCCTGTTGTATTGTGGTTGAATAACAAATCAACTTTCCTACCACCCCAGCAGGTCAGCCCTGGGAAGAGGAAAGCGGGAAGAAAGAACAAGGGTACAAAATGCCCTTAGGGTGGCATTCAAATGTATGGGTCTCCAGCATAAGRGAGAAACTGAGATACTTTTTAGCAGCCTCGAGTCTCCAAAATGCACACAGGCTCCTGAACTGAGGCAGATCTCCYGGGTGGTACAAGTGATTTTATTATGAATTTGAATCATATCATGAAACATTACTGTGCAGGGAACCAGATGGTGAAGAATTGGTCTTGGAAATTATGGGTGCAACATGTGAGCCTTAAAATCCTTTTCTCTTACCTTTCTCCCAACCTGAGTGCATACGCATAAAGAAAAATACATGGATTGCTTTCTCTTCCTACTCTTACTTTTTCTGCTTCCAGAAGCAGTAATCAGTTGTTCATTCACATTCTGATTTCCCTTTTCTAATCGAACCATCAGGCTARGATAATAGATATTTTAACCTTAAGAAGTAATAATATACTTAATAATTTTCTAGTAACCCCTGAGGAATAAAAAAAGAGTTTTCAGAACCCACATGGTACATAAGGGAATAAGCAGAYCATCATGCTATGTATTGCAGAAAGATGACAACAAAGAACCTAGACACGATAACCAGATGAGAAAAGTAAGTAAATAAATGGACTTAGTTTGGTTTTCTAGGATTTGCAAAATCTGTAAGGCTTTGACTGCGCTTCTCTTTTTGACGTGATTTTACACCAGAAGGCAGTAGACTGTGAGGAATCTACCACMCAGGGAATGACCAGTCTCATCAACTGCCTTCCTCCTCCTGGGTGACGTATGGCTAYAGAAGAGTCTCCTGCCCTGCTTCTGGCCAGCAAAGAGAAGGAGCAGATGCTCCCCCAGGAAGTAACTTGCTATTTGTGGAGATGGCAGCAGTACAACAACCACGGACCAAGAGAGATGTTGGATGCAAGAGAATTCGGTACTTTGCAGTTGGGCTCGAGTCAAATGAATACAGATATGAGGGCTCAGCGAGCAGCACAGAGTGAACAACTCTCAGCCCAGAGAGCTATAAATTCCAATTTGCTACTAGCATACAACCCAGCTACTCAGGGTTTCCATACCTTCAGTCATGTGGGAAAACCCTAGAAAAGCATGGCATGAATATGACTGATTAATACTAAATTTTAGGCTGTAGCTGGTTAGAATATAACTTGGTTACCATCACCTTCTCTTATTTTGTCTGTCTGATTAGATGCAGGATTTTAAGTGGTTACGTATCCCAATGGTGGGGTCAAAAGGCCCTGCTGTCCACGGCACGCACTTTCACACAGGGAGATATGGCAAAAAATTGCCAGTATGAGGAATTATTGAATGATCTCTCAGGCTCATGTCAGTGTCTGCTTCTTTCAGTATCTGTGCGGCACCAGATTTTGCAAAACTTTACATGACACAGAAGTCAGTCTTATGCTCTTGCCAGGAATCCTTTAACTGTGTAGTTCATCACACTTTGTATGAGCAGAGAACACCAGCATAGAGCAGCTAAAATTATTACAGAAGGTTGCAGACATTTAAGGCTGGAGCCATCTGTAAATGTACAAAGAAGCATGACCTAATCTCATTAGATTAGCTACTATAACCAGATAGCTACTATAACCAGATAGCTACTATTTCAAGTGAGCCAAATCAAGTCAAAAATATGCCTTTAAATCACAGGGTTTTTTCATGGAAAAGAGAGACAGACAGATGGCTACAGAAAACGGTTACACTGCATCAAGCACTGTGGTAGACTGACCTTGGCCAGACACCAGGTACCCACCAAAGTAACTCTGTCACTCCCCTCCTGAGGGAGGAGAAAATAYAACTAAAGGCTCATGGGTCAAGATAAGGACAGGAAAACATCACTCRCAGGCAAAAATGATTCAACATGGGGAAATAAGTCTATTACCAATCAAGTTAGAGTTGGATAACAAGAAATACAACCAAATCTTAAAACACTTTCCCTCAATCCATCCTTTCTTCCTGGACTCAAGGTGGCTCCCAAATTGTTTTCCTCAGAGAAGTGGGGAATGGAATTCATGGTCAGTTCATTACGTATTGTCTCTGCCACTCCTTCCTCCTCATGGGTAGGACTYCTCACAAGCTTCCCYTGCTCYAGCATGGGGTCCYTCCCACAGCAYACAGCCCTCCATTAACTTTTCCAGTGTGAGTCCTTCTACTGATGTTCTTCTTGAACTGCACTAACATGGGTCCCTTCCACAGAATCCAGTCCTTCAGGAACAGACTGCCCCACCATGGGTCCTCCAAGCAATCACAGGTCCRGCCAGTAAACTTGGTCCAGTGTGGACTTCTCTCTTCTTGGGGATACAAGTCCTTGATGCAGCATGCCCCAGTGCAGACTCCTTTCTTCATAGGGTCACAGCCTCTTTGTGCATCCAGCTGCTCTGAAACTCGGTCATCATGGGCTGCAGGTGGATCTCTGCATCCCCATGGACTTCCATGGGCTGCAGGCACAGAGCTCTCCATGGTCTTACCTTGGTCTGCACCACAGGCTGCAAGGGAATCTCGGCTTCAGCACATGGAGTACCTTTTCCCACTTCTTCACTGACTTTGTTTTCCACAAAGCTTTTTTCCCACATATTCTCAGTCCTCTTTTTCAGCTGATTTTTGTGTCTTAGGCCACACAAACCCATTATGAGTACTTGCTTTGAATTCACATTCAGCACTGATGTTTCCCAGAGAATTTAATGATTTGTCTGCATTTACCCTCTGTCCCTTTTTTATAAATATGTCCAGCTCAGGTTTTTAATTAGATTAAAGCAGTRGCTGCATATATAGCTCAGAATACTTTAACCATTCCATATGCAGGACAACAATGCTTGTAAACTTGGAAAAACAGACKATGAGAAAGCCAAGGTATTCAAGAAATATTTTTGCTGCAGTCCTCAACAGCCATCTCTCTTGCCATGACTCTTGAGTGGATGGACAGCAGGATGGGGACTGGGACAGCAAAGTCCCTCCCACTGTAAGCAAAGATCAGGTAGGGAGCATGAGCATACATGAGTCTATGGAACCCAATGAGATGCATCCCAAAATCCTGAGGGAAYTGCTGATGTAGTTGTGGGTGATACAAGGATATATCCTTGTAAGGATAAGAAAGTGGCYGGACAGTCACACGTAGACAGTCATAGTCAATGGTTCACAGTCCTGATGGACATCAATGACAAGACCCTCAGGGTCCACAGTGGGACCAGTGTTATTTAATATCTTCATTAATGACAGAGACAAAGGGATCAATRCACCCTCAACAAAAGTGCAGATGACACCTAGCAGAGTGGCGCAGTTGCCACACCTGAAAGTTGCCATTCAGAGGGACCTGGACAAGATCAAGAAGTATGCCCATGGGAACTTCAAGAGGTTTAACAAGACCAAATGCAAGGTGCTGCACCTGGGCAGGGGAAATCTCAGGTACCAACACAGGCTGGGAATGAAAATATGGAGMGTAGCCCTGCCCAGAAGGACTTGAGGGTACCACTGGATGAGAGGCTGGACATGACCCAGCAATGAGCACTCACAGCTCAGAAAGCCAAATGTGTCCTGGGCTGCATCCAAAGCAGCATGGGCAGCAGGGGAGAGAGGGGATTCTGTCCCTCTGCTCTGCTCTGGTGAGACCCCATCTGGAACTCTGCATCCAGCTCTGGGGTCCTCGGAACAGGAAGGACATGGAGACAGTCCAGAGGAGGGCCATAAAAAAAATTAGAGGAATGGATCCCCTCTCCTGTGAGGAAAGGCTGAGAATGGGAACTGTTCAGCCTGGAGAAGGGAAGGCTTTGGGATTGGGAAAAATTTCTTTTCTGCAAGTGTGGTGCAGCACTGGCACTGGTTGCCTGGAGTGGCTGTGCATCCACTTTCTTGGAAGTGTTCAAGAACAAGTTGGATGGGACTCTGGTCAAGTGGAATGTGTCCCTGCCTATGAGAGGGAGATTGGAACAAGCTAGTTTTTGAGGTCMCTTCCAACTCAAGCCATTCTATGATTCTGTCAAAAAAGAATGATCTAATCATTCTGATGACAAATTCTGCAGAAGGTTAACATGAACATCAACTTACACTCACTGATGTGGGGCATTTGTCATCCCTACAGTCCTGTGTGCTCCCCAGCTCTTAGAGAAAGATTGATTCTTGGTTGAGTTTGAAAAACCTGAACTGAATTCTGAATTTCTAAGTGTTTTCTATCTACATAGTGAAGCTTTGGAATATTTAAAATGCAGATCTTCATCCCGGTTTTGTGGCTTGAATATTACCTGAAGAGCATACTATCTRTGTATGTGACAGAATTGTTTTCTCATCTTCCTACAGAGTCCTATGGCTTCTAATCCATCAGCACCTAAAAGCACATAAACCTTCTCTTCATTGCTCTCAGCATACAGGAGTGAATTTTATATCAGACATATGTGTCTCATTGTAATCCCTACAGGGGGTCTTACACTTCACTGAAATGATTCCTCTGATTATGCCCTTCTTCCCTGCTCTCAGCCATGCCTATTARGACCTGGGCATTGCTTCCAAAAATTCTGCAAGGCCACATATTCTTTTTATGCAAATACCAAATAATTACATCATTCACACATTCAGATCCATCCTTTTCTTATGCACTTGCTTCTCTACCACTTCCAGTTCCTTCAGTTCTCCTCTCCATGCTCCACCAACCGTATGCATAGCTCACACATTAAGCTGAATGTTTTTAATATCAGAAAACATGTTTTAGATGCACATTTTTTTTCTCTAGTGGGAACTTTTTCTCACTCCTTTGAAACAAAAGGCATCATTTTTCTGGTACTCTGGTACCTGACACACAAGGGCAAATCCYTCACACAAGATCACCAAGAGCTTCTGAAACCATATCGGGTGCCTGCCAGAGCTCTCTGGTACTGATGTCTTGTGAACTGGAACTGCTTCTGCAAGGGCCAAGGATAAGACATCTATTCTTCTGTTTGCCTTATTCAGTTGTCATTTGTACTTGCCATATTCCCCTCTATTCTGAGGACTTCATAACTTAGTTCTTAAGTCAAAAGGAGACATTTTCAGATCATTGCATATCAAACATAGTTTGATGTTGTTTATTGCTCTCTCGCCATTTCACATGATGATATTTTAAACAGATACGTGTAAATCTATATAAACAAATTACTTAAACCTCRTTACTCTATCCTTATGCCACACTAATTGTCTGTTCTCAAGCTGTGCTTTTGAATGTATCCGCATGTGATCCTTTAAAAATACTTCTGAGACTTAAAAAATCAATGTCAAACTGACTGGTCTAATTTCCTGCAATTCTTTTAGATCCTTTTCAAAAGTAATTGGAGCATTGCATTAGTTATTTCTCTGGCCTCTAGAGACTTGTACTATTTCCTAATTTTTCTTCAGTTTTTTTATCTTTCTTTTTCTATTCTTTGTCTGCATCTTGTACCTGGTCATATTCAAAACTCTTTAAGACATTTAAGACCCTTCATTTGAGACACAATGAGCTTAAAGATCACACTCTGTCTACATGCTTCTCAACTCCTACTGTTACAAAAAGCACCAAAGGTATACAGAATCAAAAGAGACTAGAGAGAATTACGCTTCCATTTTCTTTACTTTGTACACTTGAAAGTATTTCCTTCTGCAACTCCTTCTGCAGTTTTATGGTTTTCCTCATTTTAACTAGCTTCACCTGGTTTTTGTATAGGTCACTCAAACCAGTGCATGAAACAGAACAGTGYAGTTTAAAACAAGAATAAAAAAATATTTTAAATACCAGAAGGACCTGGAGACAAATATAGTAGTAGGAACCATTTTTAACTCATTTTCTAGGCAAACTAGTTTTTCAAGTGGATGGGACAATCTGAGCTACCAAAGAGGAATGGTGCTAAGATCTGCACAAGATATGTTCTCTTGTAGACCCACACAAGCAGATGAAAAAGCCCCAGAACTTGCCATTCTCTGCAGAGTCATGTACTAGATACACAGCAGCTCCCTGGTGGTTCATGTAGCAATGTATTTGCTTGTTAATATGAGTTAAGCTATTCTTTGTACCATCCAAACTCCCTGTGATGTTATCTGAAMACCTGCAGTTCTGTTACTCAAGCCTCAGGAATGCATCAAGGCCGCTGAGAGATAAACAGGGCTAAAATAAGATTGAGAGGCTTGGGAAACTGACCATTGAGAATGCAACCTTCAGATAACAGTGGGCTTGGCATGGGAATGAATTCTGGACAATTGGGTGCCCTGGGGGGTGCATGCCAGCTTCATGGATCCAATCATATAACGTATGTGTGTGTGTGTCTAYGCTATGCAGAAATCGATAACTGTCACTTACTGTAAACAATAAATGGCTTCTGCGAAATCATGTTGGTTTGGAGTACAGAGGTCCATGTTTCTCCTGCAGGTTCAAGTATCAGTGGGATTTCTTTCCCCACTTTCTCTCAGAAAGATTTGTCATTTGCCCTTTTTCTATCACCCCACAGCCAGCAATGCCAAGAGAGCACAAAGCAGCAGCTTCCCCCCCCACCCCAGGCTGAGCAGCTGGAACACCCCACCCAAGGAGCTGATATTCACAAGAACATTGGGGCTTCACACAAATTCTTCAGCACAGCCAGRATGACTAGAAACTGCTTTGTAGAGCTGGCTGTCATGGACACTACGTGTCCACCTACACCTGAGAGAAACCCAGGGCACTACTTCCCAGGAGTTGTGACCCAAGTTGGGGGAATGGAGCTAGGCCTTCTCTGCTTCTCCCCAAGCTGCAGAACTTGTACAGCTTCAATCCCTGAATATCTCTAGCCAACAGACTTTCACAAATACATCATTTTCCCCTTCACCTCAAGGCCTCTGCACTCATCCCCAACAGGGCACTCCAGGATGAAAAGTTGCCTCCAGCATACCCCTATGTAGCATTGTGCACAAGATCTGGAGAAAATTTAGTATCAGAACGGCAAGGTGATTAGTAGCAACTTCTGCTTACAATACTGCAGTAATCAAAGAGTGGAAATACCTTTATTTATGAATGAGCACAATTCATGTTGTACTATATTCAATATATCCTGATAAGAAAGAAGGYAAATTGGGCCCTACTTGTATTTGTCCATATATTTCAAGTAGAAACAGAAAGTATTAACATCATACAAATGTATTGATCACTGGGGAACACCACTGACTGCAGGCCTCCTGCTGGACTCTGCTCTGCTGATCACAGCCCTCTGAGCTCTGCCATTCAGCCACTTCTCCATCCATTCATCTAACCCATATTTCCTGAGCTTRCCTGTGAGGATGTTATGGAGAACAGCATGAAAAGCCTTGCTGAAGTCAAGATAGACAATACACACTGCTTCTCCCTTGTAGACTCATCCTGTCATGCCATTGCAGAAGTCTATCAGATTAGTCAAGCATGATTTCCCCTTGAGAATCCACCCTGACTACTCCTGTACTCCTGATGACCTTCTTGTCTTCTACATGCTTTTTGATGATCTCCAGAATTATCTGTTCTGTCACCTTTCCAGGAACTGAGGTGAGGCTGGCTGGCTGGTAGTTTCCTGGGTCCTCCCTCTTACCATTTTTGAAGATGGGAATAAAATTTGCCTTCCTCATGAGGCACCTCTCCTCTTCTCCATAATTTTTCACAGATGGTGGAGAATGTAATAACACCCACCAACTCCATCAGCACCTGTGGGTGCATTCCACCAGAGCCCTTGGATTTATGGATGTTAAGTCTGCCTAGCTGATCTCTAACCAAGGCCTCTACAGCCCAGGGAGTCTTCCTTTTCCAATCTTTCTTCTTTTGCTTCTGAGGTCTGGGACTCCTGATGCCCAGTCTCATCAGTTAAGGCTGAGGAAAAAAGACTTTCAGTAACTCTTCCTTCTCTGCATCTTCTGTTACCAGAACACACCTTTGATTCAGCAGCAGACCTACATTTTCCATCACTTTCCTTTTGGTGCTTATGTACTGCTGCTGATTTCCAGCTCTCTTGGACCCCCTTCTCATCTGGAGTCCTATCCCATGGGATTCCTCAAAGCCGGTCTTTCAAGAGGCCTAGGTTAGCTGCTTGGAAGTTCAGAGACCTAGTCCTGCTTACTGCTTTGCTTCCTTCATGCAGGATCCTGAGTTCCACCATCTGGTGGTCACTGCAGCCAAGGCTGTCACCAAYGCTCATGTCTTCAACCAATCCCTCCTGGTTTGTTAAGTACAAGGTCCACCAACATATCTTTCCTCACTGCTTCTACACCACTTTCATCAAAAACTACCAATAATCCACAGGAACTTTCTGGACTGTCTGCCAAGCTGTGCTGTCCTAACAACAAATATCAGGGTGTTCGAAATCCCCCAGAACCAGGGCCTGTGATCTCAAGGCTGCTTCCATCTGCCCGTAGAAATCCTTGTCAACTTCCTCCTCCTAATTAGGTGGCCTTTAGTAAACACCTGCAKCAGTGTCACCCTTT
The DNA here is from genome assembly GCA_902810485.1 of Alauda arvensis. NCBI lineage: Eukaryota > Metazoa > Chordata > Aves > Passeriformes > Alaudidae > Alauda > Alauda arvensis. The sequence goes on along the minus strand of CADDXX010000406.1, from coordinate 85,390 downwards.
TTACTCTGTCCCTTGATATTTACCCATAAGCTCTCAACTCATTGTCTGTCCCTGGACCAAGTCTGATAAAGTCTAGTTGTTTTCTCACATATAGAGCAATTCCACCACTTCACCTCACTGACCTCTCCTTTCTAAAAATACTTGCCTTGCCAACCTTCTCTCTGATCATTACGGAAAAGATACTCAACCTCATCATCCCTGGCCTTGAGCACTGTACAGTTGAAACACTACCTAACAGAGAGACACACACCAACACCCCTCCCTCCTTGCCTGTCCCTTGGGAAGAACTTGTAGCCATCCAGTCATGCAAGCCAATGCACTATGTTTCCACGGCAGTGACCATGTCATAGGTTTCCTGCTGCCCTCCAGCTCTTCCTGTTTCTTACCCACACAGTGTGCATTGGTGTAGATGCACTTCTGCTGGGCTACTTCATTCCCAAATTGGACTTCAGCTCTTCTGCAGACAGTTTAGAACTTCACATGATACTGGTCTTCMCAGTTTTTGGTTGGCTGGTTGGTTGGGTGTTTTTTAATTTCCTTGCCAGATTAAAGTTGAAAAGCAAACTAAATATTTTTTATCTTCTTCATAATAAAGGATGTCAATGAACTTCGGTATGTTCCTGCACTTAAGTGATGGGAAAGAGAGCTGAGAGGAATTTTCAGAGTTGTAATGAAAAACTTTCAGAATATCTTACAACAGTCAAATGCATGTAAAATGCAGGAACTTGGTTTCTAAATTTTTTGTACAGAAAAAATCAAGTAGTTCTGCAAACACAGCATTCATTTTGCTCACTAAATAGAGCAACTGAGACAACAATTGTATTTATTCAAATAGGTACAGTAAATCTTAGATCTCAGTTCCTACAAATATGACAAGTTGAGCAGTTGTGGAATACTTTTCGTCAAGTCTTCATTTTCCAGGTAATCATTGCTTGAGAAAGATAAAGAAGCAAGCATAAGCTGAAATGCAGCAGTCTCCTTTTCTGAATAAAAATCATGTTTTAAAAAATGTGTATCTTCCCACTGTGCTAAGCTGCCTTCACAATTTTTGTTGACTTTTAATATGGTTTTACAACATTATAATAAAATAATCATCATTRCCATGCTTTAATTTGAGTCTTGGAATAAAAATATCCCAAATCTCCATRCATCGTGTGATGGAGATCAGGCTTCCACACAAACCAAAAAGAAGTACAAATGAGAAACTCAAMAAACTTGATTAGGCTGTGTTAGATATACAAACTGCAGCTACCAGTGTTATGTTCAGGAAACTTCAGGAAACCCAGGGTAAACAGTCATCAAAGTGATTACTTTAGGAATGTTAATAGCACATCAACAATGCTTCCTAGAAAAAAAAATTAATTTTAGTCTTCACCATATCAACCACAATGACAGCTTAAGCTTTTAACTGACTAAGATGGTTTTGAAAAATAATGATGGGAAATACTATGTTGTCCTCTTACTGACCTCTTTCTACCAAACTAAATAGCTCAGGTTTTGAATATTCATATTCACTAAATGGAATACAGCCTAGACTGTTTGTGCCACATTGTCTAATAATAGAAGCATTTGAGGAACTTATATAGTTTGAGCGGAAAAAGGGGCTAAATTTAACTAATTATTCACCGGAGATTACTCACTGTTCTCTGATGAGAGCAGGAAAACGTGACAGCATGAACAAAGTTTATAGGCTCCTTCGTGTCAGTTGAGCATAGCTTTATGTCAAAAAGAATGAATGATAAAAGCAACAATTCAGAATATTAAAATAAATACCTTSAGGGGAAAAAGACAGCAAAGAGTACAACAAAAGAATAAGCTAGCATAGGTAGAACCTCTTCTGAATGTACAGCAAATAATTCACCACTTCACTTTATATTTCTAATTACAGAAATACAAGAAAGGCACAGAAATTTTGGTAACATTGAGCAGCAATTACTTGATTTTCTGCCCAATATGGTTAATTTTTCTAGCCGAATTACCAACACTCCAGTAGTCTTTGGCAATGTTTTAAGATGTCAAACTTTTGATAACTGGTGATAATTGCCAAGGAAATAAATATGACTCTTCATTAGTTTTACTGGTCCTTTTTCATGACGCCCTCAAAACTCATCCACTCTCTTTCTGAGCAAAGAAAGAAACAGAAGTGGAAAAAAGAGTTAGAGGAAACATAGATTGAGAGGCTTCAACATTTGCATGAAGGAATATTGTCATTGACATCCTGTTGTAATGTAGCATGACAAGCTGAAAAGGGAGTGTCACTATACAGGTTCTCAGTAAAGGTGTCACATACAGAATGGAAGACAGGAATCATTATATGATCTGGCCAGAATATTCAATCCTTTGCTGAGAAATCCCAACACAAACATTGAGAGGACACAAAGGCGCTGGTTAGTTCTCCATGTCTCACCTTGAGAACCAGAAAAAAGAGAAAATTACAAGACTACCTTCTTCAAAATGAAACTCCCAAGCCATTTACATAAATAAAAACATATTTACAAAAATAAAAACTCTCAAGGAAACAGAAAAAAAAAATCACAGGTTACAGAACTGTAAGAGTTACCAACATGAATAAGTAATAACATCTGAAGTAAGGATGTATTTTTTCTTTCTCCTCTCTATCTCAAAGGTTTCTTTGGGCCTGGAGTTTCTAATATTTGGGTAATTGACTTCTTAATGAAAGACCAAAAAAGGCATCTAAATAGTGAACATCTGAATGGCCCACATATAGCTGTATCAGAAAAGCCATCTCTTCATGTAATCACAAAGATCCTTCCCATCACTTTGATCTGGTATCAGCAAAGGATCCTTTGCCCATTGTTTTACAGCACTTCAATGTTATATCCCGCTCTTCTCTCCCCCAGTGCCTGCGGTTCCGGCTCGGTGTGTGTGGGACCGGGAACCTGCCGTGTTCCCCTCTGCGGGGAAGACACAGACAGTCCCATGCCTGCATGCAAGCCTGCGGGGCAGAGAAGGGTGAGGTTCTAACAGCAGTAAAGRGTTTCTTGGGGTAAGGATGAGGGAAACTGACTTCCAGCAAACAAGCAGTTTATTGTGAACTGCAGGCTGAAAGCGTGGAACAAGGAGTYACAGGTATTTTTAAAACTTTCCCTAAGGGCGGGGATAACTTGGAACTGCCCAATAAGGCACAGACAACTGGGGAGTAAAACACTGGCAACAACCAATAACTTTTAGGCTTCTATGCATAGAGAAATCCTCATTTAAACTTCCCACTCGCCCCAGGGGAGAGCAGAGCCAGAGTGCCTGCACTCTGGGCGTCCACACTTCAATATTTACTGTTTTCAATTTCGGAAAATTTATGCATTAGAAATTTTCAAAGATACTTCTTTTTCATTCAAAATCAACATATACCATCTCAGATGTCTTTTATCAGCTGGTACTAAATGCCTCAGTGGTGACTAGGGCTTGCTTGGAGGCAATGTATGGCAACCTTGGTTCTTGCTGAATTTGTAAATTCTTAGTACTTTAACCCAACAGAACAGACCTTTACTTCTTTCTTTATTTCATTTCTAAATGGTCTTTGGAAAATATAAATAAATAAASGGAAAAATATCTTTTTAATTGGTCCAAACTGGTGTGAGGAGAGAAGCATATAAACTTCAGGTATAGGAAACAAAGGTGCATTTGTGTTTCTTACTCTTTGTGCAGCATTCATAACATGAGGGACCCTGGTAAGCGCAGCAGAATCCAAATATCTGGTTTGTGAAATGTGCAACAAAGGTCTGTTACACTTTTCACCTCCTCACTGCCAGCCCAGAAGGAATGATATAGTAGAAGCAGCTGGAGCAGAGATCCAGGCCACTGGAGAGGGTTAAAACCGTCTGAGGCTTCCCATGTACTAGGGCTGCTCAGGTGACTGGGTGACTAAATAGTGATCCCAAAAGATTTGGGAAGCAGCCTAGCAAGTGTTTTCAAGTCACCTCAGGGCAAAAAGGCCAGTGAAAGGCCCACACAGCACTCATAAGGATAATACAAATCCAATCAGTCCAGGTTACATGAGGTTACAGAGTGTGAACAGAAATCTCATTAAGCCTGACAAGAGTGTTTGGCAGGGGCAGAGAAAGTGCTTGGCATTTTGCAATTTATACTTCATGCATTTGGTAGCAGCTAGGACAGCTTCATAAGTTTAGTCATATTTTTGTGTCATTTGCTGTGATATGAGATACACACTAACAGCGACAGATATCGTAGCACTCACATCGGATGACAGCGGAAACCAGACGCAGGATACTACACAAATACATCAAACATTCATGACTGGCAGGCTTGCAAAATGCTAGCTTTAACTTAGCTGGCTTTGATCAACTTCTCCTCCTGCATGAATTGACCCTTTCTCACTGTCCAGAACTTTAAGTGTTTGTACATTTATTTAGAAAGGAATTTGCTTTTATAGGGAGACAACTAAATTTCAGCTGAATCATGGTAACTCTTATGTGATTAATTTTTCCTATACAAGCCTTTTACAGAGAAGATGTACTCCTCACCATGAGTCAGCATTTTACATTTTGTTCCTGGTCTTCTGCTCTCTGTGTTCTGTGCAGTTCGGCCTAAATTTTGATATGGATGCTCCAAAGGAAAAATACTTTGAGGCTGCAGGTGCCTTACCATCTTCTGAGCACACTCAGGAGTAAAAGTCAAAGACAGAGTTCACGGAGAAATGGAGCATGACCAGTACACCAGACCAAGTGGTCAAAAATACAAGAAGGATTATTCAGCCATCAGGAGGGAAGCCTGGAAGTTCAATGCTGTGTTCAAGGCTGCTCAGTTGTTTGCAGCAGCAGTTTGTTGCACCACGACGTTTCTTTTCTGTGCATTCCCAGGTTTATTCTCTCCAATGCTGACTTCTCTCTTCCCCCTGCAAAAAGAGATTTGCTTTTAATCCATTTCCAAGTTTCTGCAAATCTTTGCAGCTTGTTGGACTAATAGAGTTTTTCATCATGGAAAGACCTTCCACTGAAGTGAGTGAAGCAGGTTGGATGAATCAGGGCCAAAMAGGATCAAAACTCGGACAACAGAAAATCTTTGCTGATTTTCTTGGTAAAGACGGGTTGGGGTGTTTTTGTTTTGTTGACTCATTTTTAAAATAAGCCCAGTGGTAAATTTATTCAACATTATTAAAGGCAATGCCCTAATTACCCAGGCCTAAAAACCTCAGAAAGTTTAAAGATTCATTTTCTAGATCAGAACAGAGACCTGGCTAAGGTACTTACGTAGAAACATAAGTACCTTAGATTTTCTCATGTTCTCTAAATCTGTAAAACCTTTGAGTTTCTTTAGTGTGAATTACAATAATATTTTAGAGTCGTTTATGTACTGTATGTATGGCAACGTTGCATGTCTTGATAAAGCAGATTTCTTGTTCTTTCTCATCCTCCAAACATATCCACCACAGGTTTCAGCTCCTGSTAGAACAGACCCTTAGTTGCTGTGCATCTGCTATGAGCATTGAAACATATTCCCACAAGACACTGAGGACCCAATATCCCTGATGGACCTAGGACTTGCACTGGCTTGTCTCTTGCCATCCCCCCGTGTTTCCAAGTAACTGATTATCCTGTCCTAGGCAGAGAATCCGGGGCTGCCCAGCATTCTATCCTATACAGATCTCTCTCTAAAGCATCTCTACCTTCCAGGTACCCTCCATAGCTACTCCTAGTTTAGCAGCATTGTCAAATTTTGTGACATTTGGTTCCGGTATCCAGAACATTTACAAAAACATTTAAGAGCATTGGCCATAAAATTGATCTCTGGAGACCCAGATGTTGACTGGTGGCCAGCCTGATTTAATTCATCTTACTATAACCCTTTGAGCCTAAAATATCAGTACATTGCTCACCAGTGCATTATGGACTTGTCTAGGTGTGTGCTGGATATTTTTTGCAGACGGATACTGTAAAGACAGTAACAAAATGAAGAAATTTGCATGAACTGAACAGAACAAGCCCAATCTTTTACCGAACACAGAGATTGWATTTCATCTAATTCCCACACTGAGCATAAAAACATCTTCCTTTTACTCCCAGGCAGCATAGGTTTTCTCAGTATAACTGAGTTTTGTTGGATAGCAGTTGTTACCCCAGCTGGCACTGTCTTTAACAACAAGAGCATTATTTTCTCTGCTCACTTTCTTCTTARTGCAAGTCAATATATGTTGTTGTATGCACACTAAAGAACAGTAATACTCCTTTTATTCTTAGCTCACAAAGGCATACATTTTTTGAAAAGCTATCTAACTGTTTTGCAAAACTGGCTGCAGTCAGGCTTGCAATGACCTGAGATGTGTCTTCTATGACTGTATCACTCTGCAGCTTCATAGCACTGAAGCTGCACTCGTTAAAAACATCATTCTGGGCAACACATACTTCTGAATTTTCCTCCACCTCAGTTTTAGAGCAAGCACTGGATTTCTAGTGTTAAAAGTGAAACAAAATTAACTTTAGGCCATCATAAACCCTGCATTCACTAGTTTTTCCCAAGATCAGCTCTATTCTTTAGAGAGAAATGAAGGGCAGATAAATTGGGAATTAAGTTACATTGCATCCCTTCAGATTTGGGACATTCAGCACTATGGTCTGAACTGTCTTACTCTGCATATCACTGCTACCCTTTTAAATGAGCAATATGCAAGTTCCTATGACAGTATTGCACATTCTAAACTCCAAGACAAAAGGAGTTTTTCACCTTTAAGTTAAAAGATAGAACTCAAGCATGGTATTTAATGACAGACTGAAGTTTGTAATTCATTCCTTAAGGTAATGGAACYATATACACCCAGTTGAGCATATACTCTTTTAAGTTATGGTGAAGTGCAATTACAGTTTAAAGGGAATATTTATGTATATTAGTTAACAACATCATTGCAACTTAGTGCTCACACATCAACACTTAATTAGTGTAAGCATAAGTGACATAATTGCTACAAGGCATGTATTACCCATAATGTGAGGTAATTTCATGCACTATGCGCATTTTAAGTATCTACTCTGTATTTTTCCAGCTCAGACTTTTAAATCAATACAAGATATTTGCAAATAAAGCTACCTCAAATTATTTTGCTTTTTATTTGAATGGAGGGTGTTGTCCAGAAACAGAGAAAAAAAAAAAAGTTTCTTTCTCCTGTAGGAAAATCTAATCAACTTCCAATACTCAAACTTGAATTAAAAAATGCTGCATTTCAAAACAACAGAAATGTCTGTGTGAAGAGGATGTTAGGTTTTATATTAGGTAAACATTGTTTGTGCTTTATCCACAGAATAGTCAGCCTTAATATGCTGACGTTGTTCTTCTGTAGGACTAACCATGCTTTTGTCCAGTCCCACTCTTCACATGAAAGGCCCTTGTTAGCTGATCAACAAAGCCTGCAAAAACAAAATTCAGTATATGTCCTGAAGAACCCCAGCTGTTATGGTAACGACAAGAAGTCAGTGAGCTAATGAGCAGAGGGAGCATCTGGGATGACATTATGGATGTATAACAAAATAGGTTCACATATACCAATAAAAATGCAGTCATTCATTCCCGGTTTTATTTTGTTTTCTATTTTATAAGAGGATTGTCTCTTGGATTTTATTTTCTGTTTGAGAAGGAATGAGTCTACCAATACTCTATGGAACATGAAATGTATTTTGCATACTACTGCATCTTATGGAAAAAGAAAACTAACTTTATAATCTAAAGACAGGAAACAGAAAATGTATATGTCTTGCTTTGCAATAATTTGCAGAAGTTATATATCATATGGAGGCAAGAAGGAACTAAGCAGTTTTAGAAAGTTTTAATATTCCCCTGTCATGTTACATAAAGGGCTAGAAATCTTCAATAGGATTGCCGCTTCCTGCCTAAACCTAATAACACATTCAGCAATTAGTGTTTAATAATTCTGTGGAAAGGATAATCTAAACTTAAGATCATCCTTCCCTCTCGTAACCTACAACTTATAAATAAGAACAGAGTTTCAATATCTGGAAGAAATTAGGAACAGCTAAGTTTCTCTGTTTTTTTAGTAAGAGGGGGATGGGTGCAGTTAGCACAGCTGACAGAATTTTATGTGTAATCATTTCACTGTTACTCTTCATTAGTCAGTTACTATTAAAACTGGAGAAAATGTTACCAGGAGAATATTTTCCTGCTAGAAAATTTTCTTTTGTATCATATAAAGTCTTCTGCAACAATATATGAATGTTGAAAAGTTTCTTTAAAAGATATTTATTAGACTGAGGGGTGACATTTGTTCTGTGCTAGAGCTGTCAGATCTTTTATTACAAAAAGATTTTTGCCACTAATTTTAATTTTTGTCATTATAAACCAAATAAATGTTTTAAAGTAAAGACAAAAACTGAACATTTTTTCTTTGAAGCTGTTTTTTTTTTTTTGAGGATAACTCAAAAATATTATCATTTTAATTTGCAAATATCAAATCAAAGGGAAAAATCCAGTACCCGTACAAATCCACCTGCGAGTTTACTGAAAGAGTTTGTACACATGCTTGTGGAATCAAAACCTACTAGTAGTAATTTTTTGTTTACATAAATGCAGGTTTTTTAGTCCATGAYTTACCAAGAAACAAGCAACCTGTCTTATAACTTATTATTGTTTGAAAAAATAATTAGGAACATATTTATCTTAGTAGAAATATTTTTCTTTCTAATTGTYTTTGACATGAGTCTTAAGTTTTTGTACTTACTGCAAAGATTGATCAGTCTTCAAAATTTGGGAAGATGTTGCCACTAGAAGTGCCAAATATTTTGGGATAATCCATTGACCTTTAAATTAACTGACTTTTATTAAATCCTTTTTTGAAAACTCACACCAGAAGCTGGATCTGGAATGAAGCTTGACAGATCCTACAAGAAGCCACAACATAAGGTCCTTCCATATATTTACTGAACTCTRCCAGGACAAGCTAAAGAATTGGGGTTTTTCCCAAAAGATTTGTGTGTTCATTATGCCCAAGCTATACTTAAGTCTCAGTTTTCTCTCACAGGGAAAAATGCAAGTTTGCAGCCCTTTATTTGCTGCATTCCTTGAGTTTTTGGTTTTTTTTTTACAAGCAGTAAGCTCTACCAAAAATACTTTGGATTTGTAATGCAAAAATAATTATAAATACAGCAATATTTTTTTCTTGGTTTGACAACACAAACTATTTGGTAATCTTCTGATATGAGACATTTCCTAAACCTCTCAGTTGCCCTTTTCTGCACCCATTCCAGTTCAAGTACACTTCTCTGATTAACCAGAATACAATGTGGTTACTGCTGTCACCAATAATTTCTGCAACAGTATTGGTACAACTTTTACTGAAAATATCTTGTTTGATATACCCTAAAATCTGATTAGCTGGTGTTACTGACATATCACATTAATGACTCACACTTAACATAAGATCAATAAGCACATCCAAATTCTCACCCTTCTATSTTTCATCCACTGCTGAACCCATCAGTTTGTAGCTTACTTTAATTTGAAAAGTATTTTAYGGTTTATTTTAATCTGAAAAATAGGTTTATACAAATAAGACCCATAAGGTATGTGAAAGATGAGACATTAGCTTAGAATATGCATTGGTATATGCCAGACAGCTTACATACAGTCTTATATGAATATATATATGTATATCCACATATTATTATGTATTTTCTTATGTATAAAACTAGCTCTATAGTTTGTCATTACTCTTAGTATTATTTATGTAATTAAATGCATCCTTCATACAGCTCTGCTCTCTAGCTGCTCTTTACACATATTCCTGTAAAATCAGATCTCCTGCTTGACAAGATAATATATTGCTGTCACCACACTGAATATTAGTATAATTCTGATTTTAGTTTACTAAAATGACAAATGCAGCTAATTTATAGCTGCTTTGGACCATAAAACATTTTGAAAGTTATTTTGCCACTGAATCAGTACTGAAGCAGATATGCATGAAGATTTGGCATTTAATATGTGAGATGGTTTTGCCCCTTTTCTATTGTGGGAAATTTGGTTATAAATTTTTCATGACATAGTTCTTTTGTCTGTCAGCACCTTTTACTTTGGGAAAAAAGTGTTCTTGACAGCCACTTTGAGCCTGCTCCTCCAGAGTTTTTACTCGTCACAGTAAAACAAGTTTAGGAATAGCACACGACACTCTGAACTCCAGTCACTTTCACATCTTGTATGCCGTCTTCTGCTTGAAAAAAAAAAAAAAAAAAAAGGAAGAAATATGGGCAGAAATAAAGAGAATTTAAGAAAATAATCCCTTCTTTGTTGTTTTTTAAAAATTACTAAATATGACATATCTGTCTCTACATGAAATGAGGGAATGTTTTATGGTTCAGGAAGAAATCACAAGACAATGTTTGTCACTGCAGGCCAAAGGCTCCAGGATTGTCTGCGTTCCACATTGCATCCAGGATTCAAAACCTTTCCTTTGGAGSAAGCAGACTGAGAAACAGTAAGACTAGGCCTAGCCCATCACAGAGTGATACCTGTGCTTATCTTATGAACTGTGAAAACTTAAACTCTACAGAAAAAGCAGGGCTTTTTCTGTTACAGACACTCTAGGTGCACATAGAGATTGTCACAGGTCAAAACCAAGCTTACCCTTCAGGGTTAACGGAAATGTATTGCACTACCACCATTGTCAAGTAAATTAAAGCAATGCTAATGTCTCTGTACATATGCAACAGGTTTGGTATAAGTAATTCTGTTTCTTATACCAAAAGGGGGAAAGAAATATACATTCCAGTGCTCTAGGTAAAAAACTGTAACTAAAGACATTGCTGTACAGAAGTATTCAGCTATGCTGGTCTTCAGACTGTGAGTAAGCTTCCTCAGAATACACTACAAAAGAYTCAGCTTTCAGTGTTAACGGACCAAGAAAAAAGCAAGGCCATCTATTATTTTAGATGTAGGTAAGGGGGACTTATGTGCACATGCATTGCATTGTGTCTCTGAAAGGTGGACAGTACCTCATGAGAAAACAAGGCTTGCATTTTCCAGACAGTCCATAACAACTTCTTTTGTTTAATCTAGGGTGAATGGTTATTGACTGTTGTCTCCTGACAACTTGCCTGACTGCCATTCCAAGGAAGTGAGTACCTCCATCCTCCCGAGGACATCAAAACAAGGCAAACATGACAGCCTGCGTACAGATCAATGCCACAGAGAAAGTTGCTCTTTCCTCCAGAGCAGTGCCATCAGCAATGCTGTCATATTTCAAAACCCAAGAAATTCCAGTTTCAGAGTTAATTTGAGGAGAAGGATTTGTTTTCCAGGATAAAAAAAACCCAAGAAAAACCCAACCAAATACAACCATCCCTCATGCACACCTTCATAACTTCCATTAGATAAGCCAAAAATGTAAAACAATGCATGAAACTCAAATCCAAAAAGTCCCCTTTTTCAAATTGTCCATGTAGTTCACACCTGGCAACAACTAGTCTCCAGCTCATTGATTACAGAGTTCATTGCACGTATCCAATTTTCCCTTCATATGGTTAAAACCTTTTTAAACAAAAAGCTACTTGCCAGCATGGCTACAGAAAAAAAAAAAATTACATCATAGAAAACATAAACAAACCAGCAAAAAAAATCTGGATATCCAAAGTGTAAAGCTAAAAGCAAATAGTTTTACACATTTCACTAGACCCTGTAAGAGACCAACTTCTCCTCCTCCTCAAAACTTGGACTTCAGTCATTTTGCACGAAATTATTTGTGTTGCATGAGAAGTGGTGATTTTCCTGTTTGAGTTACTTTCTGTTGTCATCATTCCTTGCTGCAGTCCTTCCTTCATTGTAAGAGTCCTTGAACAGTGTTTCCWGTCAGTCCTCCCTTATCACCATGCTGTGATCAGTCAAATCTCTCAAAAATCACTTTCAGTTTCTGTAAAAATTAACTGTCTGTGTAATCTGTTGTTATTCAAAAATGTAGATAAGGATAAAGAATTGCTGGGAAAACACCAGTGTTTCATGTTACTTTCCTGCAAGAAGCAAATCTGGAGAAAGAGAATGAATCACAAATCACAGTAACTCTGAGCAATCAAAGGCCAGCCAAAATACAGTTGGTCCAAAAACAATTGTGAATATTTCAGTGTCTTCTGTAGCTTACAGTGRTCATCAACATGGACAATAAACCAACCCGATATTAGAGCAATGAGGAATTTTTTTTTCATGCTAATACCTCTTCCTCATTATATCTCACTAGCCATGATCACAAAACAGTGAAGATGAGCAACAATTAAATTCCCAGTTTCATCAGAATTTCTGATAGTTTTGGGGGCCTGGAGAGTTCTGAAAAATAGAACAAACACAATAAAATTCAAAATTTTATTTGAAATAATGAAAAAAAATTTTTTTGGATATATTATTTTTGGTGGACATTGTTTTATAAGATCAGCACATTCTGTTCTACCCTTGGAGCATTAACAAAGCACATCATTCAAAAAATAAAAAAAAAAGTTGGTGAAATATGCCAAAATTTGAGAGTTTTACTCTTTTTCCATTATAATAAAGACAAGAATTTTCCTTAAAAATTTATGCACAATTAGCTACTTATAGTTGCCATGCAGTCAGAGGAAAAATTTTGTAAAAATTTATTTTACATCACTGAAAAGGGAATGATTCCACTCTTATGAATAGGAAGATGTCACAGGTCACCCCCACTTAAGCATTGATGACTGAGAAAGAATGAGAATGGTTCAGATGCAGGATGATGTTTGCTGCTTCCTCATTCTGAAAGGAATGTAAATAGATATGCTGAACTCTGCAATCTCAAGTTTAAAATCTGTATATGAAAGAAACACTCTCATCTTTCTCCTACTGTGTATTTTATTTGACTGATGATTAGCTTTCCTTGTGATCTCAGATATCATCTCCACAAGACAGGATATAAGGTTCTGGAATCCCTTCCTTGTGGAAATTGAATGGAATTTTATATTAATTAGAAACTATTTTTCTCTATGTGAGTCTTYATAGCTCTTTGTAGGTCACTTTTTTCTTTTTGGTTAATAATACTGTGACATTAATATATATTATTTTAGCATTCTCTTTACCTTTTACTGTCCTACTAATTTATTATCTCTGTTTCTATGTGCCTAGAGAAAAATATTAGAGTGCTTTCACAGGTCCAAAGTGGGGGTTTTTGCAGTTTGAGAAGGAAATTAAGGTAAGAAGAAAATTGTTTCCTTCTCAAGTTCAGCCTTATGTAACACAGATGTGTTTCTAACACAAACATTGATCTCTACTGAGTTTTTATTATCAAAGGTATGCAGTGTGATTTCCTAAATGTAATTAATCTGAAACAACTGCTGAACCCCAACAAAGACTTACATTTATATCACAATTAAATTTCAATGGCAATTATGACATCACCGTAAATTACATGTGTTTGGCAATAAGAAAGCCATGAGATAGATATTGTCTCTTCCTTGCACATAGAAATTTCTTTTGAAGACTTTATGACCATATGAAAACAACCAAAGAAGTTAGTCATTCCCAATTATGTCAAATACATCCGTGTTGTCATCTTGTTATGAACTGAATGCCTATTAAATCTTTGGAGAATGATATCTCTTCTGTACTCAGTCTGTCACCGTTTTACACTAAACCCTTCAGCTGCAGAGGAATAATTTCATACACTGAAACAGAAATTATGGTCAGCAATAAGCTCATGTTTTTACCACCCCTGAAATGAGGATACCTTAATGAAATCAGCATTTTAGTAAGTAAGGCAAGCTAACTATTTCCATGGAAAAAGCTTTGCATTTCCAGAATTGTCTCTGCTTTCCCTGCCTAAACTCCAGCCAAGGATTAACACTCTGCAGCCACAAACACAGCCAGCCACTCAACAGCTTCCCTCCCCTGCACAAAGCTCTCTTCAGTCAGAGGTGAAAACAAACTCCTACAGAGGAGATCTCGTGTGTCTCAGGACTACTCCTTTTGCCCCCACCCCACTTACTTCTGTAGGTAACTATTAATGACTCTAACAAGTCTTGCTGTGTGCATCACTTTTCCAGTTTGTCACCAGACTGTCAAACTTTTAAATTTGCAAGTAATACGTGTACTAGTTTGTAACAACCATCTGAAAATTTGATACGTTGGACTGATACAGAAACTCAGCAGGTAAAAACTAATGGTCTTGCTAAAAAAATAGATATATCAAAAACAAAACAAATGCCTGAAATGAGAGGATTTTTTTGTTTTGTTTTTAGTTCCCTCACTAAGAGGCATTTCTCCTCTGCCAGGCRTAACAATCAACTTCGCAGTTATTACATGGAAATAAAAACTAAGACTTTAAAGAAAAGAGTCTGACAAAAAGTAAAAAAAAATGATAATTCTTTCACAGTTTTGGTTTTAATTACTTTAGGCTGTACAAATATGGAAACAGGTGTAGTTCAGCAGTTGTAGCACTTACAAAATTGCAGCAAATCATGCCAGCCTCTAAATCTCCCTAGCTTACATTTTTGTGAGGGTACATTCCAAAAACACAGTGCCTTACAACACCATTCATTTCTGCAGACCCAGCACACCATATTTTTTTTAGTAAAGCAAACATTAGATTGAGAAAATTCTGCCCCTTAAGTGAAATGGAAGCTGCACCTTTAAATTATGAAAAAGTTTGACTATTCCTTGTGTGGGTTGAGATTTTTTATGGGTTGCTCGGGATGGCATGATGTGTCTAAGTGAGAAACCTAGAAGGGAGACAACTGGGGAAGGCTTATTAGTGAACTGAGTTCTCTGGAGTAAAAATAATTTCTCCTCCTTCAATTTTCCCAGTGCTCTGGCATGTTTATTTTCCCTAATTTTTGTCACAAGGCTTCAAATAAATCAGTAGAGGTTTGCCTTTCTTGTCAGACTGTTTTTATAAAATTAAACACATTCAGTGCTGCTTGCAAGGTTCTCCCCTGCACAAGACACAAACCCCTGTGCACACACACAAGACAGCATCTTGCTACTAGACAGAGAAAAATTCCTCACCACTGTGATCATCAGACACTAAGCCAAACTCATCTTCTTTTCTTTCCTGCTTTTTTTTACCTCACTCTGTTATTCATAGAGACCACAGGTGAACCAGGAGAAAATTATTACAGTGTGATGACTGCTGAAATGATAGAAGGTAAAGAAGATGGATTATCACGGTGCTGACATGATTTGTATGGATTTCCAAAATTAAGCTGTTCACTTAAAGTGACCGTCTTCTTTGCACCCACGATATTGCAGCTGCCCTAGTAATAACCTTCATCTGCACTTGTGAGCCAAGTGAGCAGAGCACGTTTCCCATTACCTGTCAAGCGAGTATGTAGAGTTCTTCTGGCCCCGCAGTAATAGCAGGGCTGCTGGTGAACAGAGTAATAAACACCTACTGAGAGGGATGTAGCGTGAAAAGATCTCATCACCTGCCATTAGCACGCTGATGAATAATGCAGCATTTTCGGTGGCAGATGTCAGGGGTGGGAGGAAGAATCACTTCTGTAAATGCTCTGGTGAGCACTTCAGCACAAAGTGAGAGGTGATAGCAACAGATGCATGTGACAAAATTACACTTGCTATTGTGTTTTAAAAGAAATGGGAACATTTACTTCACAAATAGCTGGCAGGCTTTCTCTCTCTCTCTCTCTCTCTCTCTCTCTCTCTTCCCTTTCCCCCTTTCCCCTCCTTCTCCCCCCTTCACCTTTTTGTTCCCTCGGAGTCAAAAGATGCTGCAAACTATCAAACTAATTCACATATTGCTAAGCATTTACAGCTCCTAACTTAACCACTTTGTAAGGGGCAGTGGGACTTGGCAGTCCAACCAGTTAAGTGTTTTTTCTTGCAGAGCCAAAATGGCCAATCAGTTTAATAGGTAAGATTAGAAAATAATAATAATAATAATAATAATAATAATAATAATAATAATAATAATAATAATAATAATAATAATAATAATAATAATAATAATAATAATTTTCTATTTTAATTCCCTTCCCCCTGTACATTTCTCCCTTTCAAAAAATCCTACAAGCTGCTGTAGAAATGACAGTGCCAAATAAAGTGACAATTCCTGGATTTCATGCAGTTAAATCCCTCAGAGGYTCTGGCACCAGTAAAAAAGGTCTCACTTTAATGTTTACATTATTAAGAAACCGCATATTACTCCTCCCATTCCACTCCCCATTTTGCTGCAGTAAATAAGGCAAATAAGTGACAAAGCACTAGCACAAATGGTTCCTGGATGTGATTTTGAGTTCAGAAATCCCTCTCAGGTAATCTAAATCAGCACAGGTATTGTAAATTGTTCACAGTTTGGTTTTTTTGTATCACTTAAGAGGAGCAACACGCCCAGACCAAGTCCTTGTTAATATTAAAGGGTTTTACATGATGGGACAATAAAGGACTTCCAAACTGCCACAATTACTTAATTCCTTGTACCTACAAGCATAGGTCTGAGAGAGCACTCAGTTGAATTTTATGTAAGTTTTATGTCATCGCTTTCTTGTAGAGAGAGTTCCTCAGTGCAAGATATGAATGAGGCTCAGAATCTGTCATATCTGACACCTACATATATGGGGGGAAGCATGAATTCATAACCAATAATAATATTATATGACTGAAATATTATTCTTGGCACATGCTATCATCTTGTCTGGTGAATCACAGATTCCARTGATTTAAAGCAACCAGTCCCAAAACCGAAATGTTTTCTGATTATCTTCAGACTTCTGTTTTCAGTGGTATTTTGACCCAAACTCTTGTTGGTCAATTGCTGCCACCTAGCAGAGTAACTTACTAACATCAAAGGTCCTGGGTAACAGGATGAGATTTTAATACAGGACAGACTTGAGCCCTGAGCACCTGCACTCAATAAGAGCTGGATACACAGCAGTCATCATGTTTTTGATGCCTGAAGGACAGCTGAGAGGAAAAAGGGARAACTGTTGGTTCTACCAGAGGATGGTAATGCTTAATATTGTAACAGGTGAGTCACAAGATGTCATAGATGTCATTGCTCTGAAGAGTCTTGTTCTTGTGCAGGTGAACTGGACAAGCCACAAATGTAAAATTTATGTCTGGAGTCCTGTTTCTGCCCCTCTGCCAGCCATRCCCATATTAATATTCTCATAATTTTCCAATTGGTTCCTGAAAGGCTAGGAAAAGCTACTGGGCTATGTAAACTGGGAATTAAAGAGYCCTGACAGGGTGAAAAAAAACGCCTCCATTGTTAAACAGGATCTTGGAAAACATACTGCAGGACAGAATGCCTTCTGGTCACCTTTTTGKCTGCAGTTGTTATTGCCTAAGCTCTTCTACCACTCCCTGTTCATACCCATTTCAAAGGTCAGTGCTCTCTTGTTTGCCAGGGCTGTGTCAGAGAGACACAGTGAGAYTTAGACAAGGATGCAGCACCTCAGCAAAACAAAACCTGTGAGATGAGCAATGCARTCGGGAACTTCCTTCAAACAATAAAAATGCCATTATCAGAAGCTGACTAGGCAGAACATATATCCCAAAAGAAAGAGAAGGTTGTTTAAGAAAGAAGGCATATCATCAACAGCAAACAGAGATAATCAAGACAATGAAAATTCTCATAAAAATCACAGATCAACACAGTTCTTATTAGCATARGGCTACTTGAGCTGTGATTTAAAGGCTGGGTAGAATTGAGAGGAA
Organism: Alauda arvensis; assembly: GCA_902810485.1. Taxonomy (NCBI): domain Eukaryota; kingdom Metazoa; phylum Chordata; class Aves; order Passeriformes; family Alaudidae; genus Alauda; species Alauda arvensis. The sequence goes on along the minus strand of CADDXX010000406.1, from coordinate 67,744 downwards.
CAGAGACATGGTTACAAATAAATCTGGCACACTGGAGCCGTGCCTGCTAACACAGGAAGTTTCAAAGGATGAGTATTAATAATACTAGTTTACTTTGGAAGATAATCATGAACAATATGGAAAAAAAGATCACCAGCTCTTCACCCTCACCTTCCAGCCTATATATCTGGAAAATTCATGGCAAACCTTAGAAATTAACCCAATTTGGTTTGTTTGGCATTTCTGTTTGCAGTAGGTCAGATTACATGGAAGCAGTGTTGTAAATGATATGCTTGTAACTGATGTGGATAGTAAGTGAAAGTTACAGGAATGAAAASGTTTAGGTTTAGGTTTGAGTCCCCTGCAGATAATCCTTGGATTAACTAAGATTTTGCTTTACAATCTCGAAATGAAAAACAGATATGATAAATTGTAAAACAAATGCTACTGTAAAAAAAGAAAAGTAGTGGTTTCATATGGTCTCTTTTTCTATAGGGGATCAGCTTGAGATTTTCTGAAAATAGAGGGTTTGCTGTTTTAGTAATTATATACCCACCTGGAAAACTGCTGTACTGTAATTTTTTTTCCTCATAATTTCATAGCTTTTTAAGAAGAAAATATACCTCACCTGCCTTCTAAAATTGTAACTCTTTATTGCTACACTTACATTTTGATAAGCTTCCCAACAGGAAGTGTTCATAGAAGTTTTGTAAATATCACAAGAATCCAGAAGAAAAGACATTGAAAACAAAAAAAGTTTTGATAAAAAGCAACATTTGCCATGTGTTTTGTGCCCTACTATTATTCCCACCAATATGTAAGTCTAAAAGGGGCCACCTATTATTGTAGTGATGTATCTAAAAAAATCTCAAGTTGCCTGTAATAATCTCCATTATGTATAATGACCATTTTGATAATAGTCTTTAGAAGAGGTAATGGCCCCGCTGAATGGTTATTACCTGTCTGTTCATGCTGGAAGCAAGATGCAGAAGCCAAAGGGGACAGTGAAATGGTCCTTGTAGCACAGTCTGAAGGAATAAGAAATATTTAACAGAATGCAAGAAACAGACAAGCAAGCACCTTTGCTTGAAAAGCTGTCTGCAGTGATGCAGTAAGACATTGTGAATTTTGTGAAATTAAATAGAGTGATTAAATGGCAATTAATAATAATAACAATAACAATAACAATAAYAATAATAATAATAATAGTCAAACTACCACTGTGAGAACTATTTTAATTTTAAGAGTCACAAACTCTGTTAGAAAATGAAGTATTACCTGAATGTTAAATATTGTTATACTCCAATTCTATAACATGCCATAGGAGCAATATCACTTTAGGTCCAGAAAGGCCACTGCACAAATCAGGGTCAAAAGCGTTTACATCTTCCACACAACTACTCCAAAAATGTCCCTATATACAAAAATATGGGGTTATAAAAGCAACAAATAAGTCATGTCAGAAATGTAAGGACTACAATCTAACTTTTCAAACCGACAGAATTTCCTTGTAAATGAAACCTAGAGCATAGAAAATCCACTGCCACAAAAACATCAGGACATCAACAGTTTATGTCACCTCTGCCCAGGCTGGGTGATCAGCTCTAGAAGTTAACTCTTAATTAATCTCCATTAAAATAGTAAGTGCTTCCAAACAGAGATTGATTTAAAACCTGCACAGTGTTACATTAAATGTGGCCCTGATTTCAGTTGTCACCTCTGGATTTACCACAGAATAAGGATTCTTGTAACAAATAAATGCTGAATTATGAAATTATAAAATATTATTCTGTCCTCTTCCTTAGAAGTACACTGAAGTATTATTTCACTCAGTAAATGGGGTTAAGAACACAGAATTAAAAACAAACATCCTGTCTTTGAAACTAAAGGAGATAATTGACAATTGACAACCAAAAGACAGATAAAGTTCAAAATGCAGGCCACCAGGAATTCTGCATGGTTCATTCCATGTACTCTGAACAATACTGCTGAACCATGGTATTTCAGCAACAGAGTACAAGGATGTGTTTTATGTTTTTTGGTGTATTACATTTTCATCCCTCAGAAGCTCTGCATGGAACAGGAAAATGTAAGCATTCAGAAAGAGAGATCTCAGCCAGATCTGTGATTATTTGAAGTAAGGAATGCCTTTAGCAGAGTTTCCTTTTGTCAACAGCMTATTGGGTTCAGGGAAATCCAGAAGTCCCAGTAAGAAAGTTCACACACCATAAACATTTTATTGCTTCCTTCTCAAAGTTGTTCAGGAAGGGATGAAGCATGCATCAGCTGTATGCACTCCTCTGGTGTCTTCTTGTGCACTGAATGGAGATGCTCCATCACTCAAGGAAAAAGAGTTRCTAGAGCAGACCTGTAGGCACTGGCAGTGCTGGATCCAGGTCTCCTTTCTGGATTGGCTTACCTTGTGACTTGAAACAAAAAGGTTGGTCTGGAGGGATAGCGATGGTATCTCCTGCCTTGCTTTTCTCCATTTTYATTACATTAACTTGCTATCATTAACAAAAGAAAAAGGGAAAATTACAATCAAGATTTAACCTGAAACAGACATTTCATTTACTATTACAGACAATAATGTAGTTTCTTCCATTCTCTCTTCCCATTTTGACTCCTTTCCTGGTCTYAAATTGGATTCCAAAGGTCATCTCTCACTCTTAAAATCATTTCCCTCACTGCAGTTCTACAAGATACTCATCTTAGGTAGAATATTTCCTCTTTCTTCCTAACTGTGTGAAAGAACTTTTTCAGTCTTGTCTCTTGACCTTTGCCAAGACGTCCATAACATTGAATGTACCTTAAAAAGTGATTCAGCATGTCTTAAAATTTTGATTAATTGAAGAGGTTTGAACTTACATATTCTAAAAACACAGTTGAAATCCTGTATCATGGAGGGGTGCATGGAGGAATAACAATGATAAAAAGAAAAATAACGAAATAATAACTTGTAGCCTATAAGGCCTCCCAGAAGAAGAAAGTCCTTTAAGGAGAACACTACACTTTTTGTAAGAAACMGGAAACAGCATGCACCAGCATGAGAAAAGGCAACTACCCTGACTTTTATTCAATTCGCACTTGCTGGTCATTTAACTTGAATTTAATGATAGAAACCATGGTACCGGTCCTCCGTAAGACTCAAGAGCAAAAGTCTAGGTAGTGTCTGAAATCTCTAACACTTAAGAACACAGGTGACTACACACAAGTACAACACAAGAAAATGAAAGTGTAAAAAACCAGTTTGAAATTGTGCAACATTGGACATAATTATTGCCACTAGATAGAAAATTTAATCCCTATTACTAGCACCACAAGTCAAWAAAACTTTCTCAGGGAAGAATTCCAAGGAAATATAGAGTGAAGATGCAATGTGGAACAGCCTTAATAAGTTCCTGGTAGTCTGCATCTCATCTGGAAAGAGGTTTTTAGAGAAGTAATAGACATTGTTTCAGGATGAAATACAAGACTATATAGAATTACAGAAAACTGCCTTTCATTTCTTCCTTGTCACTATAGTTTTTGAACTGCTCAGGCTTTTTCTAATTAAATTAGGCAATATATGACAAATATATGAAAATTCAGTTATATTTCTCTTATGGATGATGGGGATTGGCTTGTATCTAAATTTTCTTAACTTCTCTGAAACCTTTGCCTCTTTATAATAGCCTCCAGCATGTAATTCTACTGGGCAATTAGGTATTTCCTGAAGAAACAAAATTAACATTTATAAATATGACAATTATACACCTATAATTCAATTCTTGTTTTGATATTAACAATCATGCCATCTCAGGTATCCCATCAAATGGAAATATCCTTGTGGAAAATACAACACCTTTAAAATGTCCTGTCAAACTCTCATCTAATATGAAAGAAAAGGAAACCTGTGATCATTTCAAAAAGGTAAAAAGAATGCCCACAAATAAAAATCAATAAATCAATAAATAAATTACTTCTATGCTGGAAGAGTGAAAATAAAATTATTTTAAACTCCTTCTTTCCATGCATTAAAGCTGAAGACAGCAGTGTTAAAATTTTSCTTGGAGATGTTATGCACCAAAAAGACTACACCACATTCTTTTTGTTACACATTAATGACAATTTTGCTTTTAAAACTCACAGAGAAAAGAAAAACATTTCTGTATTAGAGTTTTCTCTTTTTTTCATATTTTGAAATATTTTTTTTCAGGAAAGGAAGATGTTTCAACAACATTTTCTGCTTACACATTTTCTGAGCTGACCTTCCTGAGTACCTTGTAGGCTCAGGTTCATATCCTTGCCACAGACCTTGTTGGACAGATTGTACTCAGCTTCAAGGTTTAGCCATTTGTAATGCTGTAGTAGTGCTCTGCTGTTTTGAAGACTTCTCAACCCTGCAGGACTGCAGTGTCCCTCCTGTGCTGTAAGAACACCAGCCAGACTCCTGCCACCTCCAAGGCACTTCAAGATTCTCAAGGTTTCCTAGTTACCTATGCAGCATAGGAAATTCTTAGCCTGGTGTGCTGGAGAGAAAGCCAGCTCTGTGCCTGGGAAGGGAAAATGGGGCACAGTAAGGCTGGGTGACCCCACATGCTGCCCCATGAGATCTGCATTGCCCAGGTTTATCTTTCTTGCTCTGCCAGCTTCATCCRTAGACCATTACAGGCATCAGAGCCAAGACATAATTAAGAGGCAGCATCTCAGTGCTTGGGGAACTCTGGACTTTTCACACTCWGTATTTTTCACAGCTGAAAACAACAGATTATTATCAGTCAGCAGAGAGCTGAATGTTCCAGAAATACATTTGTTTCAAACACTTAGTATATGAGTCATACACAAGCTGACAGGCTGGCCTGCTCCAAGATCTGTCCCTCTGCTCTTGCCACTGCTTGCTATTTATGCATTTTCCCATTTATGGAACCATTCTGTTAGCCATCTTTGAGGTAGGTTCATGATGAACAAATATGAAAACCACATRATTGCAGAATGGTTGAGATTGGAAAGGATCCCTGGAGGTCAGCTGGATCACCACCTTGGTCAAGCAGGACTGTTTGGACAATTGCCCAAGACTATGTGCAGAGCACTTTTGAATAACTTCAAACAAATGGGCGCCAAAATACRCAGACATTTTATTCTTGTAGAACATGGGAGTTCTGAAGGACACGGGAAGGAATAACGTGATTTCTTTTACGTAACACCTTATGTGTCTGTGCACATAAAAAGTACTGATGAATTGCAAAAAAAAAGTAAGGTTCCTAAGCAGTTAATGAAAAAATCAAACTACATTCTCTGCAAAATTTAAAAGCAGCAAAGAGAACAATGTGATCTCTGTTAGTTTTGCCTGGAGCAGAGGACATGGAGCACCCACAAAAGAATCAGGCTCCTTGGTGAAGAAGAACAGGAAAAGAAAGGAAACTGTAGACTATCAATTGGCACACAGAATAGGTCTTCTCAGCCTAAATAAATATATTTGAACGTATTTTATGCCAAACTTTTCCATTTTGGGTTACAATCAAAATAAACATTTWAAAATGTAATTATAATTAATTGTAATCCATATAAACTTTAAATTATATCTGAAGTAGAAGAAATGAGTRGAARAAATACACATTGATAAAGTCAGAGATTATTGTGTAGATCACACTTGATTCTTACAAATAAGCATCAAACATTTATTCTGTGAAAAGGGCATTATCTGTTCTCTCAATTGGTCAAATACATTCATTTCAGACCTTGATAAAAAGGCTTTAAAGTCYTCCTGAAATCAGAAAACAAGTAATAACAAAATGGTATTTCTGTGTTCAATAATATCATTCTTATTTTCTCTTTCCTTTTCTCACCCTTTTTAAATCCCAGATCATATAAGCTTTTTAATTCAGTCTGATCAATATAATACATGAGCTTGTCTTTTGTCTACTTTTTTGGCAGCAACAAAGAATTACTGTAATGAAATAATTTCTGGCTGGCATGGTGCCCAGGAAACTTGTGGAACCATTGTGACTGGTTTATGTTCATTCCTCACAACAGCAATTTGAGTACAAAGCTCTGGGATGATAATTTATTTCTCCTGCAGTTTTATGATATTTCAATGGCCTGAAATATCCTACTTGATGGCTACTTGCATCATTATGGGTCTGCCATAAATGATGCAAATTGTCATAAAACATGGGGGAAGCCCTATATCACATCTTTATCTAGATTTGTCACTGATGACATTTGGGTTTGTTCATGGTAATTCTATTCATTTAGTTGCAGAAAAACACTCTCTTCTTATCAGATATTTCTAGACAAGATATTAGGGGTTTCTGCTGCCTATTAAATGGGACAAAGAAACAGAATTTTTTTCCAGTGCACTGAGCACTAGCACATTAGTAAAAAAAAAAAACCAAACAAACTCACATGGATTCTGAAATTGTGCACTATCAGATAAAGAGAACCACCTACAGTTTTTTGGGGATTTTTTTCCCTCACTGTGGAACCCCCATTACAGCCAGGCTAACAACCTAATCCTCATTACTATCAGTATTACTACATCTTTAGGAAAGGGACTTGCCTCTTTCTAAATCTTGCTACAGAAGATTGTCTTATCTCATTTACTGCCTACACRTCAGAATTTGAAATATCAAGCACATGAGAAGTTTTGAAGAGAAATACAGGAAAGTTGTAAACAGTTAACTTCATCTCTGTTTGGTGATATTTGGTCTGTGAGAAAAGAAAGTCTGTCCCATGGATCTAGGGGCTCGTCTGTCTTTCCAGCTGTCACATTTATGGAGGGCAAAGTCTATGCTCATTTTTGTTATCATGAAACTGTTAATAATTATTCTTATACTAACAACGACTAACGCTGTTAATAATAATTAGCTTGGCAAATCTCTGATCTCGTGTTTAGATTTAAGGAAAAAGTTGTTCCAATACGAATGGAGTTACCTGAGAGCATCCCCAGTAACACTGAGAGCAAAATTGGAACAAGCTACATGTAGCTAGTACAGCACCAGTAACATAACCACCCCTTTCAAGGAGAAACTCTAATTAGCAAATAGCACGAACATTCTGACATACAACAGGAAAGCTACATAACCTTGTGATGACACTTTCACCTAAACTGAATACTACCCACAGTAGTAGAGCTCCAACATTCTGAGCTACACACACTGCTGTGAACCTGCAGTAACTTCCTTGAAATCAACAAGACAGTCCAGGTTTATGACAGTATAGTGGAAATAAGGATCTGGCCCAATATTTTGGCAGGTGCTCTAAATAACTCCTCTGAAACCATGCCTAGACATCAAAAACAAATCTCAGGAGAAGAAACAAAATTGAAAGCTTGTTCTAAAATTCTCAAGTGTATGTAGTTGTTTTACGGTGTCCAAATAATTTACTAGCTTTTTTATTTTATCTTCTGACATAAAAATAGTTTAGGCACATTCACCAGATTAATTTAGTACAGTTTAGCATCATTCTCAAAAATGCCTGTCAATGGTCTGCAATTTAAACAACATTGCCAGTTACTAGGCAGTTAAAGCAGTATCCAGTGGAACAGTTATTTAATAAAAGAAAGGTACTGAGCTAATGTTGATTATCAGAGATTAAGTTATCTAGATATCTCATCAGTGATGCTCTCTGTTCTTTACCTGATAATATCTTACTGTGGGATTGCAGTAGGCCATTGTGGTATATTTCTACGTCACTATTCATAGGGTTATTGACATCCTATTGAGGACTAGTGATTTTCAGTTCTGTAAGTTGCTAACTAATCTGCCAAAATGTCTATTTTGTGAGTCATTGAGTCATCATCCCTACTCATTGTTCTGATTTGAGCTGTATTTTGTTAAAATCCCTGACTGTTAAAACAATGTTAGCTTCAGTTTTATGTCACAGTGAATTTGTTTTTTGCAAAGAAATACCAGGCTTCCCTTTAAGACTCCAGGCCAAGTCACACATGAAACTTAATAACAGTAACAGAATAAACAAAAAATCATAACCCATCACCAGACTGACAGAAAGAATAAGAGACCTCCCATTTCCCAGCAGAAAACTCACTCAATAATCCTTAAAGAGCAAAAATTCATAGTTGTGTCCTTGCATCTTGTGTATACAAATCTACCAGGACGTAAGTTGTAAAATGCTGATTACAGATTTGAAATCATTCATTAATTTTGATCTCCTTCAATATCAGCTGTATTGAACTAATTCTGTTTAGTAAGTATTTGCCAGGAAGAAATGCTGTGTTTTCAGTCCTTCTTCCTACAAATATCAGATGATGCATGCAGAAAGCATTTCAGTGATGGAAACCAGGTAAACTGCTGAAAGCAATGGCCCTCATTTTATTATCATGAACATCAAATAATGGAAATGTAGCAGTGAGTAGGAATATTTCTTAAATATTCTGGGACAAACAGACAAACATAATCAGAACCAAGACAGACAGACACAATTCCTTCTTGTTATTTGAATATTTTATTTCAAAATACCTGTAGCACTGACAATAATATACAAGAGAATGTAGCAAAGGAAATACTTTTGTCAGTAGCAGTAATAGAAACAAACAGGGGAGTGCTCAAATGTTATCCAACAGTGTAGCTCTGAGATATATACTAGCTTAATTTATGTATCCTGTTTCTACTTCATAGCTTCTTCAGGAGAGAACTGCCCACAAAGCAGCCTTGTGAAATTAGGAAATGGCTCCAGTCAACATCAGCCCTTCTGAAGGCTTAGCAAGGATACCCAGGGTAGAGAGTCTATTCAAAAAGGTGTCAAAATTTCCCATTTGGAGCATGAATTTTTTTCCATGGGATACACAAAAAAACAAAGCTAGAGAGTAAGCATTTTAAGATGAAGTTACCTTTTTCTCATTATATCATTGTCAGGGGGGCTTCTAAAAGGAAAAGTGCTGTGGGATCTTCCTTGAGAAGATTGAAAGGAAGTGCACAGGAACACTCTAAAGCAGATCTCTAAAGATCCCAAATTCAAACTAGAAATGTGCCTCTGAGATCTGACAAGAGTGAGAACCCCTGGGCATTGACAGTCATGTCCCAACAGTACGAAGAGGGAACCTGACACAATGTGGAAGTAGAAGTGAACTCATCAGACAAGGAGCTGTCAAGCAGAATCTGATATATAGCTAAGGGACATAAATGTTACAGACCATTTCTGGCTTCTTCTGGAGCTTCCAGAAGGATGGTGTGGTAGATCCTCTCTGACTTGCCCAGAGCAAAATGGATTTGTATAACACCAAAGAACTATGCATGAGGGCAAGGTGGTAAAAATGCAATAGCAATGTACTCAGTCTTCTTTCCCTAAGTGCAATAAACATTCAGAAACAGCTTTCAGATGAGCAGAATATGACTTACCAGTTTCTGCAGTGGGTTGCTTCTACAAACATCGTAGATGTTCCATCAACAAGACAAAACCTATAATGTTCAGATAACAAAAAATAATTAGAAAATAACATTCACTGGCATTAGAACCAAGCAGCATCCATCTAAAGACTAAAGAAGATATACTGTTAATATGCTGCTACCAAAGAACATTTTTACTGCTGTTCAGAAGAGCAGTGGTGCAATTAAACTACATGAAACATATTTCAAAGACCTAGGCATCATTTCATGTTTTCTGATTGCGATGATCTCTGAGGAAAATCATAGACTTACAGAATCATGGAAGGCTTGGGCTAACAGGGAACTTAGAGGCCAATTATCTCCAAACCCCTTGCCATGGGTAGGCACACCTTTTACTAGACCTGGCTGCTGAAAACACCATCCAACCTGGCCCTGAACACTTCCAGGGATGGGGCATACACACCTTCTCTCGGCAACCTGTTCCAGTGCTTCACCACCCTTACACAGAAGAAGTTTTTCCTAACCTGTAATCTCAATTTACTCAACCTACTTTCAGTTTGAAGTCACTCCCCCCCATCCTGTCATTACAAGTCTTTGGAAAACATCTTTCTCACTTCTCCTGCAGACTCTTTTCAGGTAATGGAAGGCCTCAGCTAGGTCACCTAAAGCCTAATCAGAACAATGGTACTCTTAAAAATCAGGCAAATCTAGGATATTTGTTGGAGATAAAGTAAGATAATAACATAAAATCCCAAAATAATTTGTGCGTCTGATCTGCTTAGCAAGTAAGGGCTCTGTGAGAACATCTGTCTATATTTTGCATCACACCAATTACCTTATTTCTGATTGACAAGCAGTAAATAAGTATAAWGCTATAAATCATCACATTGACAACTATCATAGCAATGCTAGGATTCAATCCATACATTAATAGTAGATTACTGCCTCTTCAATTCTTTCCCCGGACAAAATGAAAAGTGTTCTGAATTCAGGAAAGAACTATAAGAAATAGGGTAAAAGATATTGAAAGTAATGCTTACAGAGTTGTTCCAAGGACAAAACCTTTTCTGATGCTTGTTGTTTCTTTGGTTTTCTTTAGCTGACTGAAGACGAGACAGCCAGGAAAACTAAAAGACTTATGAGAGAGAGAGGAAAATTGTCAGTGCACATCAAGTGGAGGGGGAGGGGTGTGTGTGTGTATGTATGTGTGTGTGTTTGTAATAACTGAGGCTCCATTCCAGTCAGCAGAAACTGAATTCAACCTAAACTTTGAGTATCAGATGATTGTCATAATGATTCCTGCTGCCACTTTGCTCTCCATGGCAAAGCATGCAAAGCATCTGCAGCTGAGCTGAAATTAGCCCTATCCTGATGTTCCTCTCTAAATGTTTCCACGTTATCTCCCTCTTGTCTTGATAGCTAATATAGTTCCTACAGCTGCTATATCATATTAGGTCAGAGCAATGAAAACGAATGCCATTTTCTTGATGGCTTATGCAGAATTGTTGTAATTTGAATCAAGTCTCTCTAGCCTCTTTCTTTCTTTCTCTGCTTTCTGCCCCTCATACTGAATATATTGGGGTCCTGGCGAGCTGCCATTCTACTGCACATTAGAAATGGTAGAGTTTTTCTCTATCTGATTCTCTAAAATGAGTTCACGAAAAGGTGCAGACCCAGCACATTTGTGGTTTTTCCTATAAATTACTTTAACACTGTGTCCAATCATATATATAATTTCAGATTTTCAATTTCAACTCACTGCTGTGTCAGCACAGACTCCACTGATATGTCTAATGTATTTAGCTTAAAATGAAACGGATGGCATTTCATTACCAGGAAGATAATATTTTTGAATATGTTTGCTGCATGGCAGGATCCATCATTACTCTGCCATTTTATGTTCGGAGTGTGTAATAGCTTTTTAATGCTTTGATGTATTTTATTTATATATGTAATATTTTTCTAATATCATGGGGTGGTTTAACTCATTGAACACATTATACAGCCTTAATTGAATGCTTTTAAATATTAGTTAGGGAGGAAAAGCTTAACAAATTGCCAATATTTTGTTTGAAATTTAATAGACAGTAGTTGAAATACCAAAAAACCCATCTCATTCTCACTCCTCCACATTGCTCCTCAGCTCCCTCTGACACTCAAAACACTTTGAAAGGAAAAAAAGRGGAAAGAAAATCCCACAGTCCCCTGAGACGCTCAAGCTGTCAGCATGAAGGTAAGTAATGCAGGAAAACTTGAACGTGCCCAACTGTGAATGACAGAAGCCCTCTTATTGGAAGAAGCTTCTGACAGGCCTGAAATCCTTAATACCTGGTTTCTCAGTCCTTTGACCAAAGTCATGGAATTTTAAAACTACTAAGAATTCTTCAAAGTTGGTTGTGGTGAGTTTGGGGTTTTTTTGCTTGCAAGGAGAAGATGCTACTTATCTACATTAGCATAATACCACAGCTTAAATCTGCCCCAAGAGAACAGGTTAGTATTGAAGGGCATTTTTTGACATTAGCAGCATGGTAATGGTTCTTGCACTGGATTACTCTTGTACGTGCGCTTGGGATTGCCCTGACCTTGCTCTTGCTTCATTGAACGCCATGAGTTTCACATGGTTCCCCTTCTCACGCCTGTCAGTCCCACTGAATGCCATCCCTGCGCTCCAGTATGGTGACTGTAGCACACAGCTTGGTGTTGTCAGCATGCTTGCTGAGGTGCACTCCATCCCACTGTCCCTGTCACCAACAAAGCTGTTAAATAGCTCCAGTCCCAACACCAGTCCCTGAGGGTACCACTCGCCACTGCTCTCCACTTGGGCTTTGAGCCATTGACCACAGCTCTCTGAGTGTGACCATCCAGCCAATTCCTTATCCAACAAGTGGTCCACACACCAAACCCATGTTTCTCCAGCTGAGGGATAAAGAAGCTGCATGGGAAATAGTAAACTGCTTTGCATACCTCCAAGTAAATGGTGTCAGTTGCTTTTTCCTTATCCATCAACACTGTRACCCCATCACAGAGGGCCACCACATTTGTCAGGTGGAATTCGCTCTTAGTAAAGCCATGTTCACTGTCAACAAGCTCCTCCTTATTTCTCATGTGCCTAAGCACAGTTTCTAAGAGGATGTGCTTCATTATCTTGCTGGGCACAGAAGTGAGACTGACCAGTCCATGGATCCTAAGGGTTTTTTCCTTTTTTTAAATATGGGGGATACCTATTCCATTTTTAAGTCCATGGGAACTTCTCCAGAAAGGTAATGTTACATTACCTACAACCTCCTACGTCCAATTTTTGCATTATTGTTCYTTTTGCTTTTAAAACAGCTTTAGTGACTAATTTTTACAACAGCTCTGTTTGTTCACAGAAAAGTCTCCTTCCCCAAATGGCCAGTTTAATATGGCAGAAAGCATCATTTTTTCTAAGCTATTTCAGGTGTACTTTTCAGAGAGGAAGAAATGCATTGCTGTCCTTCTTAGAGCAGGGGCAAGGTACGAATAAGTCAAAGTCAACCTTTACTTAAGCTTCATATGATTTTGTGTTTCTCAGAAATACCAAGTGTCTTTTAGTCCTATTGAAAATGGCTGTGTGTTCCTCAAAATCAAGTTATTCCTTTAGATGTCTAGATATGGAGCTAGGGATTTGTCTTTGCATTTTGTAGCCAAAAGCCCTAGTCATCAGGGGTAGTTAGGTATTTATGCTGTGTTGAAAAATGAAAGCATTTCAGACTCAAATATTTTGTAAGATTTGATTTTGGCTATGAGATGCTTAGGAGCAGACATCAAGAGACAGCATTTAATTTCATCTCATTTTACTGTTTGCTAAGACAGGCAGAATAACAAATCCATGTTTAGGAAAAGTGGCATTTTTATATGAACTAACTGATGTTAAGTAACTAGCAGTACCACTTCAGATGGGGGATGGAGAAAAAAAAAAAAAAGAATTAAAAAATGCATAATTAATAACTCCCAGGAAGAAAAGGCTGAAAATTATAGTAACACATTGTTTGTTGGTCTAGTGGGAATTTGTGCTAATAAATGGGAATTTCAAAGGAGCTTTAAGCTTCTCAGCAGAAGTTATTGGAAAATAAACCACATTCTAGGTAAGTCCTTTTTATTTATTGTTGGGGTTTAATTTCTTCTTTTAAGTTTTTCCCTGTGTGACAGACCACAACAATAATTCATATCTAAAATATAGCAGATAACTTTATAAGAGCTCCTTCTCATATCTTCCCAAATAGTTGGATTATCAAGATAATAGGTGAAACCTTATTTCTTCACCAATCACAACATGCTTTCCCTTTACCATAGTTCTAGACAGACTACTTCCTCATGCAGCAAAACTTTGTAAAATAGCTTCCTGAAGAAAATTGTCCACAGATCTTCACACATGTACTAGCAAACATATCTAGAGAAGTAAATGTGAAAATACACATATTATTACATGTGTACATTTCTCTGACTATTATTTCAGGAATGCCCTGCTAATGGTGCTTTGCCATTATCTTCTGCCTGAAGATCACACACCAGTTGCAATGACAATGTTAGTGCCAAAACATCACAACAGAAGTTTCCAGGTTTGCCAGGTTAGCATACATGAGCAATAGAATCACAGAATCATAAAATCATTGCATGGTTTATATTGGAAAAGACCTATATGATGATCAAATCTAACCATTAACCCAGCGCTGCCAAGCCCACCACTAAACCATGTCCCCATGTAGCTGTCTTCTAAATACCTCCAGGGATGGTCACTCTACCACTTCCCTGGCCAGAGTGTTAGAGGGCTTGGCAAGCTTTTTGGTGAATATCTTTTCCTTGATATCCAATCTAAACCTCTCCTGGCACAACTTGAGACTGATCCCATAAGTGCTGTGACTTGTTATGTGGCAAACTGACCACCACATGACTACAACTTCTTTCAGGGGGTTGCCCTTTGCCCTCTTATGGACATGCTGCAGCACCTCAATGTCTGTCTTATAGTGAGCGACAGACCCAAAACTGGACATGAGATTTGAGGTGTGGCCTCACCAGTGCTGGATACAGGGGCACAATCCCTTTCTTAATCTGCTGGCCACACTATTTCTGATATTAGCCAGGATGTCATTCACCTTCTAGGCCACCTGGGCATACTACTGGCTCATGTTCATCTCTCTGGCAAACACCTCAGATCCTCACCAGCTGGGCAACTTTCCCACCACTCCTCCCCAAGTCTAGCATTGTATGGAGTTGCTGCAAGCAGTGGGAACMAAGTCAAAACCTCTTCTACAGCTCATTTCTGAAAGATGAAACGTGACTGATTCTCTTTTCAGGCTCCAAACTGCTTAGTAAAGTTGAAAAGTAGTTCAAATATTTCAAAGGCCAAGGTGTTAACTTCAAAACCATTGAGTAGTTAAATTTGAGTTAATGCCTTGTGTGCATTTTCATAAAAAACTCAAGCTGTCAGACCTTTGACTTGCACCTCAGTTTCTCCATTGTAAGTTAATGGAAAATTTGCTAACTCACTGGAATTGTGAGTCACACAAACTCAAAGTTGACTTGGCACCCTTCAAGTTAATTAACCCCACACCACATCCATCTCCAAACACAAACAATGGCTCATTGAACTAACTCAGCCCTGAAAGTGGATGTATGCAACTACATGTATCTTTGTTTAGACRCTACCCTCAACTGAAGCTGCTCTCCTTTAGTAACTGTACCATTACCCTGCAAGCCTCCAGGAAAACAAGTTAAACTTAATAGATGCTGCACTCCATTTAAAGCTGTGGAGAGAAATAATTGTAGGAACTCTGGACTTGAAATAARCATATACAGAGCAAATACAAATAAATCCACACATACACACCCACCCCACCCCCCAATTCCCCAATTCATTCCAAAGCAATTTTCACCCTTCCATAGGGCTAAAATTTGGTGCTCAAAATTTGTTGTACCTGTTGCTCCAGGTACATTTACTCAATGTTAACACTGGAAGAAATRCAAATACAAATGGCAGAAATCTATTGTGAAGTATCTGAAATTTCTGTGATTCTTTAAATTGGAACATCATATAAAAGCAARATTTTAAGCTAACTCATGGAAAGGCACTTTGCTGATCCAGCAATAACATATGGCCACCTTTATTTACTTTCAATATTTTGTTGAGCATATAGTTTGTTCCACATTCTGAAAGGAATTTGGCAAGAATTACAGCCTTCAGATTTTTGGATGCTCTGTGTCCATCCATCAAAAGGAAGTTGTTTATCTGACCTCCATTTATGTATTTAAGGCCAGGGCTTTCCTTAAAAACTGAGGAGGTATGGGATTCAGCCTCACACTGAATAAAGAACATGCTTTCAAGGTTATTTTCTTAGAAATACCCCAGAGTGACGATTAAGCATGTTGGTAGAGAGTTCTGATATAATTAGTGCCACACATTCTTGATTTTAATTCCAGGACAAGATGAGATGGGTTAATGAGAAGAACACAGGCTAATAGACTGATTTGCCAAAACATTATTTCCAGGCATTAGATCAAAATAATAACATAGGAACCAAGATTATATCAAGATGCCTATTTTGTATTTTTCAAGCTACTGAACTCAACAGAGTGCTGTAGCCCTTTGGCCAGTTTCATCAAAATAAATTTAGACAATGTGTTTGYATCAATCTGCCTATATATTAGCTTGCCAAGGAGCAAGTGGTGCAGTAATATATTCTCCCCATCTTTTTTCATGAAGCTGCTGCCAATCACTTGTTGTTTTCACAAAACTTTGCAGTCTGGGCTGAACTGAACTAATTCAAGTCTTCCAAATTTCGTAACACAGGATTAGACGGATTAGACTGATTAGCCATGAGTGAAAGTATTCCCACTGACCATGCTCTAAGCCATATCACTTTCAGATAACTTGGAAAACAAACATTGTTCTTACCACATGTACACTCTGATTACTGACTTGTGTGATAAAAAACAGATAAAAATCACCCAGCAGAAATTTCCTATGCTTCTAAGAATGTCTTAATTTTTTGTTGGAATTTTCCAAATGGAACAAAATTAGGCRTAATCTCCACACAAGGTTTTAGGCTTACAGATTAATACTTCTTTATTACAGTTTAACCCTTAGATGAGATACTCGTATCCAAACTATTGAACAGTTTGCTAGTCTGATGTTAAGAAAAAAACGGGTGAACATAAATCTGCCACTAGCCATCCTGAAACAAATTTTTCAGGGACAGCCTTAGCTGTTAAACAAACTCCCATAACTAAAGGCCATCCCAAATTTCTGTGTTTTCAAGTCTAAGTGAAAAACACACTTAATCTGCCTTCCTCCACATAAGTGTAAAGCTGAATGTACTTTAATAAAACAAATGAATAAACAAAATTACACTGTCCTAACAGTTCTTATCCTAGAAGAGAGGCCAAAGAGAAAGAATTGGTCTTTAAGAGTCTGCTGTTAAATCAAATTATATAATATAGGATGAAATATTTCCACAATGAAGCACAGGGTTTTGAGAATAAAATGTAATTATGTCCAGAGCATCTTTATTTGACATTTATCCATTATTATAAAGATGGGATATACTCCAAGGATACTCTGAGACATGGAGCCTTGAATTCAACTCAWACAAAGATGCCTTCACCCTTCTGAAACTGAAATAAGAAACCTGAAAAAGGTGGCTCTGCCAGGTTTAAGGTCTCTTTATATTGTACTAATAGCTAGGGGACTGCTTTGACAAATATGTGAAACTTGTAACTCTTTTAACTTAGAGGAATTAGCTAGGTCACAATGCATTAAACCATGAATAAGTCTGAACAAATACTTTTCTTTGTGATGAGCCATGGAAGCAATGCACRATTTTTTTTTATCACAGTCCTATAAGAGACAAAGTGCAAGACCCCCATGAGGAATTACTGTATTGTTGAAAAAATTATAATTTATAATTGCACATTTTTAGCTGCTTTTTATCTGGAATTACATGTCTGGAAGTCACTAAATTTGAAGTTATCTCAGCCAGTGACAGTTTTTTGTCCTGACTTATTCACCCCAGCTTTTACAGAAGGTGGAACCATCACCTCTCCTGCTTGAATGCACTGCTGGATTTGCTTAAGTAGTGCCAGGCATACCCTGACTCCAGGGCACACTGCTGTGCACCTGTGTGGCAATATATCAACAAGAAGTGTTTATTTTCTTTCACAATAGATCTTGATGCCTTGCTCTCAATCCCTTGTATTATTCTGCAACACACATTGGTGCTCTTTTAGACTATATTGGAGAAAAGAATTCAATTTATCATAAGCTCAGTCCATATCTCATCCTTCTCACAAAATATATTCTCTTTCTCTCTGTGGTTGGTTAAAATGTTGCTCTTGATCTCAGATAATACAAAATGAATAAACAAATTCATTACTTGCTTGTTGGACAACCATGGCTGAAACAGCAGCAGTCTTGAAAAGTTCTGCCTGATTGAAAACACTACAGCTTCATGCTAAGCAGAGTAAAGGGACTTGGGTCACTTGGTGATCCCAACTGCAAGAATTAAAAATCTTTCTCTCCATGAAGGTGCAGACTTGGAATTCTATTCATAATTCAAAGTTTGCCATTCCAAAAGCCCCGGGCTACTTTCAGAGCTGTTTTTTCATCTTCAATCAAAAATTTTCCACAGCCATAATGAACAAAGGACAACAAAAACTGAGTTATGAAGACAGGGGCACAGCCTGCTCCGCAAGAATTAATCCAGCACTGCTATCATCAGAAAACACAAAATCAACAAATTTTCCCACAGCAAGGAACACTCACAATGGGGAGTTAATTCATATCACAATGTCTTCATCTCCAGTAAATTTACCCTTGAAAGCTCACATATCCTCTCTGTAACTTAGTCTTCATCCCAAGAAACAGAATTAATCATCTCCTCTAACATTACCACTTACACCTGTCTTTCTGGACAGTTAACCAGGAGTTCTCACTCAGGGCTCTGATACAGCATATATACACAGAGAATACAAAAAATATTGTCTGAAGAGGGCTTCAGTCAAAGCTTATGACAAAAGGTCAGATGAAGCACAAGGCAGAGTTGTCCATAGTCTTTCAAAATTGATTAATGGTGTAAGGCAACAGAAAGCAAGCCCTTATATGGTTCAGTGTAGCAGCAGGGAGAACCAGGCAGTCAGAGCAACTTGACGGAATAGTCACTCACCATGAAGAAGTGGAATAAATGCAGAGAGATTGTTTTGAGGTTTTGTGTTATGCTTGCTGMACATTTTCAAAAGTTTAGGAAGTTAAGAGAGTTATGGAAAAAGACATTCACAGAAAAGATTCTCCAATACTGCAAAAGCTGTGTTAGGTATTCAGTCAAAGTGATGTTGAACCACAGATAGAAAAATTACTTCTTAATGGTTTTATTGATACCCCTGCTTCTGAGCCCTTACTGTGGTTATGCAAAAGAAAGCAGGAGGCATATGGTTTGTAAGTGAAATGAATTGATTTCTCTTCTATAGATTTAGCTAGTGTTTACCATCAACTGCTTCTGCACCAAGACACTTATGACTGACTTGACCTCATTGGGAGGCTTTTCTGCATTTGAAGAACTTCTCTGCTATCCACTTGCATATGCTTGCCAGCAATTCATGATAAGATTGTGATAGATATGTTGCAGAAATTGAAAGCCATGTAAAGCTAGATAAATGAGAGRCTTTATTTAGAGTTAATAAACTGCCATAGCACTGAATAATTGTACTTGTTCCTCTAGAGTAAATCTGTCCAAAAACAAATGAAAGGAAAAAAGACCAAACAACTAAGCCCCTTTCAAAAAACTTTTTCTTTCTGGACACTGTCAATTTCTTGGAGCATAGTCATACCATAATTTGTCAGAAAAAAACTTCTGGATAGGATTTAGCACAATCAGCCCACTTCCTACTGCAGAATCCTTCATGTGCATCACAGCAAATATCCTATTACATTGATTGGCCATTACCAATATGAAAAATCTCCTTGTCAAGTTCCCGTGCAAAATACTGCTTGAGACAATAATACCACTTAGTTGGCTCTCGTGTCATTCACTGAGGAAATTCCTTGTAATGGTTCTCAGCTTCCCTGTGTTGACTTTGCTGTTTCTCTCCAGGTGCACATAGGTTTGTTAGAATGTTATCCCCAATCTGATGAGGAATCTGAAAAACTTGGCCATGTCCTACACAGCCTATTAAGAACTAGAACAAGCCACACTATCTGGCTGAAACTTACTTTCTTCATCATTCTCTAACGACACCAGATGCTTTTTACTGTAACATTTAGGAAGTCTTTTTCAGAAAAAGCTCCTTAGTGACCTCTAACAGGCTGTCATCTTCTTTTTTCTCTATAAGCAATCAAGCAACTATAACAATAGTCATTTTCAGAGTAGTGAGAACCTGGGCAAAATGCACCATGTATAAGAGAGAGATGAAAACAGTGACAGCAATAAATTCAAAACCTTGACATTTTTTGCCTTTCCTACATTTGAACATTTTCCAGCAGGAAAGATGTCATTGGAGCTATCCCTGCACAAGACAGTCTTTAACTCACAAAAGTTTTCTGATTTTTACACCATTGTGTGTGAAAACACAACTGTGGAGAAAAACAAGAAAAGCAAAGTAAAAGAGAAAGGGGCAGGGGGAAGAAAGAGAAGGACAGAGAGAAGGGGGGAAAGGGAGAAAGAAAGGAAGAAAGAAAGAGAGAAAGAAAGGGAGAAAGGGAGAAAGAAATAGAGAAAGAGAGAAATAAAGAGAGAAAGAGAGAAAGTGAGRGATGTATGAGCACACAAGCACATATGCACACCTTCTTCAGAATAGATAAGAACCCTATTAAAACTTGATCCTGTTTCTGGTGTAGCATATGTTCAYCCACACACCTTCTGAATCAGAAAAGTGTCTTCATTTTCAATTCTTCCTTAAACTGTGAAGTTCTTTGAATATTCTGGAACTGGTAGTCCCCCAACACCAGTTAGACAAAAAAGTGAAAAAAATTATGTGAATAATTTTCAATTGTCTTGGACAGACAAAAGAGAGGTGAAAGGGAGTGAGCAGTCTGGAAGAATAGCACTGAGGGTTTGTCAGCCAGCTGCCACATAGCACTGCATTATTAAACTTCTGGAAGGGAGAGAACAAAAGCTAAAGAGCAGCTAAAGAGTAGTGAAGAGCCCACAAGAGACAAAAGATGCCTTTTCAAAACTTAGTTAGAAGTGTAGTGTGCATGCCAATGTTTTGCGCAACACTGTACAGCAATGAAGGCTACAAGTAACTTTGATGGCAAGGAGACCACCAGGTCTAGGAATGGCACCTCTCTGTCTTTTAAAGCCTGTTGGCGTGCAAGTACCAAYATTTCACTCTCACAGCTTGCTTACAATTTGTAGGTTGTCTAAAATGGTTACAAAAACATGCTTCATTTAATTGAAACCTTGTAGAACTCCACCTTAAGGCAGCTGATCAATGTAACAGGAACCTTTCAAAATGTGCCAATGGGAAGGAATTTCTCCAACAGTTCACAATTTTGCCTTAGGTGATGTCTCCTTTCCAGACCAGCTGTAGTTTATACGTCGTTTGCTATCAGACTGTTCGTAACAGTGATGGTACTGCCAAGCTTTTTGTTACTTCTGAGACAAAAGTGCCAGCCTCAGGTCATTAGCTTCTTAATGCAGACAGTGTTTGAACATCCACCATAAGCTTCAATACAGCATGGAAGTACAGCCTGTAATCTCTCACGCTGGATTTCTATTCCCTCTCCTTATCCTCACCATTGCCCAGATTGCCCCAGGCTGGTGTTCTCAATTTTTCTGGAGATTCAGCTGCCTGCTTTCAGTTTCCAGACCAGAGGGAACTGAGCAATTCCCTTCAGGCAATCTATATGGTCTAGCAGTTCACTGTGTGCAATGCCTTATTGATTTCTGCCATAGCCTCCATAGCTGACTCAAGGATCAGAGGCTCTGGCAATGGCTAACAAGTTTAAACAATTAGTCCCATTTGTAACTACTTGGTGAAAGGCTTGTCAGTCTCAATGTACCTTGTACTGTAGCTTTTAGTGGATTTCTAGTCCCATTCATTTTGCGTCAATGACCTCTACAGTTAATGGAGGTTATCGGAATTTTTTTTTTCCCACCAAAAGCTTTTCTTTCYCCTCCCTGCTTTTTGTTTTCAGAACATAAAAGCCATTTAGGTTGTAATGTTAAAAAACAGCAGTAGAGGCAATAATCTGTTGCTCTCCAGTCAGGAAATCTGTGTCCTTGTGTACTGTGCATTGTGTCTGATACCAAAAAACATCTTTGTCAATCAGGTGCCAGCAAAGTAATTCGTTCTGAATAAAAAGGTTTGCTGAGAGCAGTATTAYTCTTTTAAATGGTCATATTAAAAAACCTAACCCTCTTCAAGGTTGAGAACTTCCCATTAGTATAATTTCCACATATTAAAACCTTTCTTTTTTATCAGTCTAACCTTCTCATAGCAGTAGTCTGCAGTTTTGTCATACACATAGTAAAATAAMTTCCATGTGAAATTCCTACTACTGAATGGGCCCAATTATACCAATTTTCATCATAATTAGCACTATACACTTGAAGCAGGTCTTATTAACTTTGCCTGTGCTGTTGCCTTAGGTGACTCTCAAAGACCACTCCAAAASTGGTCGGATGTTCACCATCCTTTTCTTTACTGCAGGCCTAACAGACCTCGATATTTCCCCACTCTTCACCACCTGGAGCAACCTTAGGTTATAAATATATATAAAATAATACCTTAATGAAAAGATACTGTTTACCACCATTTTGTTTTCTGCCAACATTGCAAAGAAATGATTACAAGGTTTAAGGGAAGAGACAAAAGGCTCCACATAAAACTTACCAGGCTGAAGACACATCTGTATCTTGTTCTTGTCTAAAAACTAGCCACCTCATCTCCGGAATCACAGCTTACATTCCATAAAAAGAAACACCTCAGCCACCCCCAGCTTCTCTAAGAGGACATCCACATGGCTGAAGCCTGCCACAGCTGAGGCTTGAGCACTGCAGTGGTTGGACTGGGCATGTACTGCAAGCACTGACTAATGAACTGTGTTGGTGTCCAGATACAGTGCTGACCATCAGAAGATGCCTAAATTCTAGATGCAAAGCCTCCAGGTCCAGAGAGGCAGTATAGCAGCTTTTAGAATCTGATGTTGCTCCTATTTTAATCTCTTGGTCTGTTTTCATCTTTTTTTTGCTTGCTGGACCATTTGTGCCATTTCTCTATTCCACCCATTCAGACTGAACAGAAATTTAGTTCCCTGTACCGTCTTTATCACAGAAGTCTGTGAGGTCACATGCCCTTCAATTTATCATGCCCTGAGAACTTTTGTCTCTAAAAGCAATCAGGATATTTTCAAATGTCTTCCGGAAGGGACCCAGACTTACTGTGGTCATGTGTAGGGCCAAGATCTCTCCTGTCTCAGAAGCCATYAGGAGCCACCAACAGAAGTTTCTTTGCTGTCTGCAGGAAGTCCTTTTGATTTTGCACTCTGTTGTACATTCCCTGGAGTCGTGGATCTATGTACTTAGGTGTTGCCATTGTGCAAGCCACTGAGATGWGCATTCAACTGAACCTTCTCATCCTGTCAAATATTCATCAAGAGCAATTTTTAGCAGCTCAGAACTACTCACAGTGCTTATCCTTGGCACCAGCATGAAAAGTAGCTTTAGCAAAGCATCAGCTCCTGCCTCACCAGCAGAGAGATGCACAGAGATCATCCCYTGCTGGTGGGTGCAAGGCTTCTGCCAGGGATGCCTGACAGCAACCATGAATGAACTATGAGCAGACTCCCAATCTCTCTCATTAGAAGTAAAATGTGTGTCCTTCTTTCCAGTCTCTTTACAACCTGCATAAAGAGAAGCAAGGCTTACRGAAAGAGGGTACAAAGCTTCTTTCCCTTCTCAAAAGGAGAAGGCATTGTTCCCAAAATGCTATTCTGGAAGTCCAAAAAGACATTCCCAATCTGTACCTCGGTCTGTAGCTCTCCTCCATGCCCTCACCACATTCAGGCAYCACCACAGCTGTCTCCTGGTCCTTGTTCTTTCCTCAAATATCTGTTCTGCGGATTCAAGTGCAATTATAAGCGGTTGCCTTTTCCAGAACCAAGCATGTATATTTGGTCCAAATATAACCTCAGTCCCAGRTTAGAGACTGACAGCATTCCCCAGTTTCTTTCTCTGTTCCTGGTGGGCCTTCTGTCTTGGCACTCTTCCTTGACTTTCTGTGTTGCAGAAAAGGTCAGTTAGCCTTTCAATGCCACCTCCTTCAAGGACAGGGTAAGCAATGCTGTCAGCAGATCACTGCAACGCGGTGGGCAAAACAGAATGCTTGAAGTAGCATTAAAAACAGTATTGGTTTAAAATGGAATAAACAGCATTTAAAACACCATTGTTGATGCCACACGTTGAGGTAACKGACACGGCTGTAAAAGTTACACTGAGAGACTGTGCATTTCAATACCATCCTTTTCAGCCAAAAATGTCAATAAAAACAAGTTGATGCTGCCTTCTTCCATCTGGCTGTCTTCTTCCCTTTCCATGCCCAGTGACTAATAGCCCACCAGCTGAAAATGTGACCATACATACCACAGGCAAAATACATCATGGCTTTCTTCTCAAGGACTAAGGAGCACCTCAAACCCTCGGTGACAACACTTCTCTTCCTTTCTCTACAGCTAACACAGCTGGAGTTACCATGCCCATCCTGACTCCCTCACTGCCTCTATCCTGGCACAGAACTGTTCACCTGGCAGCTGCCATCATCCTCAGCCAGTGAGGCACCACTACAAGGCCATGGCCTGCCCAGGGATGTCGTCCACTATACACACACCCTGTCTCTGGCACRTGGTGTGATTTTTGGGTTGTCACGTGCAGAGCCAAAAGTTGGATTTGATTWTCCTTGTGCATCCTTTCCAGCTCAGGATTCCTCTGAACAGCAGCATGCCTGGGGAGCTGGACAYAGCTGACTGACTGACTGCTAGGCAGAACAGTCTGTGCCCCAGCTGCACCACAGAGCTGTTTTGTCTCAACACATGGCATTTAGGAAAATCTGGACATGAAATAATGATGCATTGGGACAAGCCATATTGTACAGMCATTATAGCACTGTGTAGTCAGGCCAGGAGCAAGGATGGGTTAGATTAAGGGATGGAGGGAAATTCCCATGCCTGTCCAGGACACTGTGGCTMTGGTGCCATGAGGATGCCAGCAAGAACATTTCAGAGGCTCCATGGACAAGATTTTACCTCACGAAAGTCAAAAGAAAACAGGATAAAAGCAATAAAACAAGCAAAAGTGTAAGAGTGAGAAAGAGTAGTCAATCACAGTCCTAACAAAACTTTGGTATATACATAATACTACAGAATTAAAAGGAAGCAGCTGAGCTTTACCTCTTCCCTGATCTAATCAGCAAGAYTTCAGTGCCATTCTCTGTGCTCCCTTTGCTGTAGAGATATTGTTGATGTGTAGCATCAGAGAAAGGGCCTAGCACAGAATTTTCCATTAGATATTTGAATTAAGCAAAAGACATGTATAGCTGAATAGAGGGGTCCTTGCTCTCAGGATTCTATAATTTATCTTTAGCTTGTAAATAAATACTTTTGGCTGGCTTAAATTTTCATGCTGTGCACCTTAGTCAGCCTCAGGTCAGAAGATAGAAACACGTTTTGAATGCAGAGTCACTTAAAACATATTTTAGGCGTGACTTTCTCATTCCACCACCAAGGTGAGGTAAGATGAAGTGTTCATTTGCACAAGGTTTTCCCAGAGAATATTTTCTGGCTGTGGTGTTTGCCTTATCTTGAAGTTACAGCACTTTACTTACTTAGACAGCAGCCATRAAGAGGCATATGTGGAGACAGCACATCCTTATCTAATCTTCCAGAAAAAAAAAAAAATAGAGTTAAAAAATCCAGACCAAATATGACAGAAGTGTAAAAGATCACAGTCCTACCAAGAAATACATCAAAGAAAGAAAGACTTAAACACATATTTTTCTACTAAAACAGGAATACAGAAAATGAGATCTCCACTGTCAGTGATTTTCTTTTCMACTGATTCTTTCTGGGGCTGGCATCTATAGGATGCCGTATTATGACTGCTTAATTGTAGCGTGGAGTACAGGAAATTGCTGCTATTTTTTAGAACTGGTGCAATTCTTTGACAGTTTAATACTCTTACACGCTTTACYTTCCACCTAGTTGGATGTGTATTTGTGATAGTCGGAGACAAAGCCACACTGCCTGGTGGAGAGACGAGCAGGGAGAGTGAACAGCAGAATAACACCCTTAAAAATGGCACTTAGGAACAATTGCCATAAACATGCTTCTGGATTTCTTGTGGATCATCAACAGTTTCACAAGGACTGCTGGCAGGATTTTTGCACTGTCTTTTAAATGAAGGAGATTGTTCTCAAAATTCTGGCAGTCCTATACCCTTTAATTTATTTTAAAAGCATGAGKAGTATTCAATAGAGGCTATGAGCTTTATTTTCTTCATGAGAACACATAAGAAATAAACCTGTTTCTCTGTTTACCTTTAAAAATCCTTTTTAAAAAATTTAAAAGCTAAAAATCATCCTGGATTGCATAGTGACATCTTGTGGTGCAAGGAGAGCACAGCTGAGTGGGAGTTCAGAATCATGATTGTTATCAGCATAGCTCCAAAATGCATAATAACAGTTTGTGTCTGGCTTTTGATTTTCTCAACAGAGGACTGTTGCCGGATTATCAYTGCACCCTGTTCATTATGCCACCTAAAATGCTTTTTCTGAACATGGTATTAACTCATAATTAATCATCTCTCATTAATGTAAATTTATCCATGCAGGCATATTTAATCAGAGTTCTTTCATTTTTCATAATATTTTAATAACAGAGAACCAAAAGAGACTTTCAAGATATAAAGTTATATGAATAGTGTTTATAATCTGCGTCTATTCAAGCGCTTGCATTCTTGACTTTCTAGGAAGYTGAAAAATTACATAATTTGAACCTATGCAATCTCATTACGATTAACCTGAAAACTAGATATACTTATGGAATGTTACACACTCTGCAGAAGTCATTCATAAAAGCGATGTGTTTTCCAATAAAAGTAGTTACAAATGTAGCACCTTATTCATATTAGAAGCCTCAGCACAGCAGCATATCATCAGAAAAATCAGAAGCTGAAGGCTTTCAGTGAACATTCAGAGTGTTTATGCAAGTGGATGCATTTAAGCATGTGGCAGGTTTGGGGATTATTAAATTTATCTCATTTGATTTTTTTAATCCTTGCTCTAGAAGCAGTATAAAGGTCTGATGTTTTTAATGAGTATTGATGGCAGCTGTCACTAAAAAGACTGGCTTGTTGTGAATAATAAGCTTGAACTCATTGTAGGCAATTACTACTACTGTATTTCTGACAACATCATTTACACCTTATCTCCTCCCTAAAATGCCAAAAACCAGCAATATGTTCTATCATTCTTTGACAAATTTCCTATTCARAGATAAATCAGGCATGTTATGAACAACAGAAACACTTCAGAATCTTCACGAATTTGGAGCCCTGTGAATAAAGCAAACAGGGCTCAAACGTGTTTGCACAAACCTCAGGTATGTTTCGAGTAAAGCTTTCTCTTTGACTTGASCTGGACCATACACCATCCCTAAGTTTGTCACATCTGGTCAGATTCAACATGCATTCAGTTAGCTTCCAAGAGTTCTCCTTTGCTCTCATCACATGTGTTTTCCATTGTGATGTTAGAGAAGTTAATAAATAGACTGCAAGCAGACAAGATTTATAAACTATTTATGCTAACAATAACATCACCACTTGAAGTAGACCACTAGGTGTTTTGTGCTACATATAGATTGCCATAAGTTTCTATACTCTCATTAGATATATTCATTACTAAAGCAACCAATTGTTGAAAAAAATTGGATGTTTCTTCAGGATTAGTGGCCACCTGGGAGCAGATTAAAGCTTGCTATAAATCCAAGGCCATTAAGACCATTTTGCCCAGTAAAAAATTACTTATTCAAGATGTTTGATTTTTCMAATTGAGGAAATGTTTGATCCTTCCAATTAAGGAACTCCCTGTGTTTTAAAAACAGCAGTGATTTCATAACTCAGCATCTACAGTATGTAGAGAAGAATGGTTATCCCACTTTCTGATATAATGTAACATATTACAAAAACTTAAACAAATTAACAAAAATTCCAGAGGACATCTGCCAAAGTCTTTTTTCCCTCATGTATGGGTTTGTATCAGGGCAAACAGGGATAATTTTTCTCCCAAGCAAGAGCTTCAGCAGTTACAGAGGACACGCTCTGCTGTGAGCCATTTGTACCACTTTGATTCCCTTTCAGTTTCACATTTGGCTTATGGTTGTTTCTGGCTGCTTCSCACACACCACTTTCTCTGAGTAAAACAAACACTACAGCCATCACTGAAAGAGAGAGCTTGCTCATGAATTACCTACTTATAAATATGAATTTTAACAGATTTTAATTTTGGTAGATTATAGGTCAAAGATATCTCTTGTYTTCTCCTCCAACCATTTTTATATTACTTTCCTTCATATAAACAGAGGTGAGAAAAGATGAGACTTGAGTTATGTAAGTCAAACACATATCCAAAATGAAGAATATTCAGTAATGAACAGCTGAGCACCCTCAGTGGAAAAGATATTTCAGAAGAAGAAAGTCAGACCTTGTTTATTACAGCCATACTTTCTCCTTTTCAGGAAAGGGAGAGAGGGGCTGGGGAACAACAGCAATGCTTCCTGTAATAAAACATTTAAAGGAATGGGAGATAAAAAGTGTTTATGTGTAAAGCAGTTGCAAAACTCGACTCTTTTGACACTAGTGTAGCTAGATCAGGGTTATAGTAAYACTGGACTTTATCAATACTTTTGGCACCCTGTCCTGTGGGGCAGAGAAGTGATGAGGAACAAAGTGAAGGTTATTCCTTCAAACAAGAGGTAGCAAAGKGAAGTGGAATGAAAAAAAGTATTTGCTGTAAACTCAGGGAATTAAAAGGTGTTTGAACTATTTAGAAATCAAGCACTGGGTCTACACCCTTTCATTGGCTGTCTGCTGAACTGAARAAATTCACAGGTGCTGCTACAAGTAATTGGTTGTGTGAGGAAGWGTATTCCCTGGCAACATTTTTTACCAGTCCTCTATAAACCCAGCAATGGAGAGGTATAAGAGCAGTACTTACATCTCACTGACACAGATTCCTCTCATCTCTCCTCTGCATTAAGTGCAGTACAAAAAGCTTTAATGGCCTGAGGCACACTTTCTCAAGATTCATCTACATTTATAACATGAGCAGTAACCTCTTCTGACCTGCAAGGTGGATTATAACACTTTAGGCAAGGATCTTCTCATCTAGGAGAAATGCAGAAAACATGTATCTCCACAGAGGGATTAAGGAAGGATGGGTGGAGGACATGCTCAGAGCACTTCTGAACTTCTAACACACCCCAAAAATGTATGACCGAGGCAGCTAACTACTAACTCCAATCCAAATTCCTGAATCAGGTTTTTTGTTACTTGTGCCAGCCACCACACCCTGCAAAAGAAAGGAAGTCTGGATGCATAAACAAGGCAGGCACTGCAATCAGCTCCAGGTCTCTGGTAGATCATCAGAATTTCTTTAGGCACAGATGAATGACTCAGACTACGCTCACGTTAAATTTGGTCTTTGCCACAGGCTGTCTATAGAGTAGTAAGCTATAGTAAATTCTGCTACTATTCTGTATTGCCAACACAATTGTTCAAAATCAAGTGTCCTAAAAAATATAAAGATATATATAAAAATAATTATTTATCTGTGAATAACAACTGTGAGATGTATTTTCTGTCTCGGCTGCAAGCTTCACAGTAGGATCTTTCCTTATTTCATACCTTTAAACCTTTTTATTCAGTTGTGAGACTTGTGGTATAGATCTGTGAAGTAACAACTCTAATGCTTTTTAATAGATTTTTAATCTAATATAGATTCTTATAAATGTCATATTCAGAATCTACCCCCTGAAGTTGCTCCTACCAGCGCCTATAACCTTACACTTGGTAATGTTTGAAGTTTTTTATCTTAAAGTAATTCTATGCTACACCACCTTTGTAATGTCATTTTGGAGTTTTGTTAGGACTGTAAAGGGAAGAAAGACCAACGCTGAAAAACAGACCAGAATATAAGGGGTTATGTCATTAAGATACTAACTCAAAAGAGCAAACAGTGCCAGTTGTTTAAAGGCAATCTCCACAGCAGAGAAATAGTCATCAGAAATTAGGTATCTGACCTGATCACCTTCCTAAAGCCTTTCAAGAATGATTGCCAAAAAGAAAAACGAGAAGAAAATAAACAATCCTAAAAGGCTACTTTTTTTTTTTTTTTTTTTTTTTTTTTTTTTGTATCCCTCATTATATCGCTTCTACTAATCACCATAATTTTTACCTCACGACTGTCTGGAATTCTTTTCACTTTTCTGTTCGTTACTCTGCCATTCTTTTACCTGCCCTTTTCTTTCTTTAAAAAAATTCCTCTAATGTATCCCTTATCACATTCATGGCAATATTCTCTCTCCTAGGATCTGCTCTGCTTTTCAGCCCCATTTCATTCCTTCTCAATGACCCTGCCTTTTCTTCCCATGCCTCAGGTTATTGACAAGGGAATCATCAGGTCACACCCTGCTTGCCTGCAGGGAAAAGAAATGGGGTGAAGGAAGTGACATGGCCACTAGATGAATGCATATAAGCCTTTCTGGCTGTTCGTTTGTCACACGGGCCAGCTGCCTATTCACTTTCCTATGCAACTGTGTTGCCCTTTTCATGCTTCACCCTCACATAACTACCGTGTTTCCAGATGGAATTTTATCCCTAAACACTGTTACAGGGCAGGCAGCAGACACCTTTTGATGTCATAGGCGTAGCAGAAGCCTGTGAAAGCAGGCTTTTGTTAAGACACAAGAAGTCTCTCCTGCAGAAGTTGTGCTCAGTCCCATGAAGGTGACAGATGTTTATGAAGGATTTCCCTCCATTATTGCACATAGCCAGGCTTCCCTGGCCAGAAATTGCCAAGTGCTATGAGAAAACTGATAAGATATCTGGGAAGGCAAAAAACAGTGAGGAAGGGTAGGTGGGGTGGGAAAAAAAAAAAAAAAAGAAAAGCTGAATCATTAATACGTGAAATAGAAACTGGAAAGAACTGAGTCCATTTGAAATGGACTTGAAATTTTCTTAGGAGAAAGCCGATCAAGAAAAGCCTGCCACTGGTCACTGCCCTTTTCCTTTTAGCACAGGTGATGGCTATTTTGCAGAAGAAATGGCACTCAAATGGTTAGTTTAGAGATTGAGCAAGAACAGAGTCCTCCCAAATGGAGATAATGTGGTCATGGAAAAATGACTAGGCAAGAACATATTCTCACTCTAAATATTTGCAACTCTGGGAAACTTTCATGGAGTATACAAAATCAACATTGTTAAGACATTCAATATCTCTGCCTTCCTTCTTATTGCTCTGAGATCAAAAGGCAGATTGTGTTAGTCATTGGAGATAGAATTTCTCATACCTTTCTAGTTAGTTAATTAACCAGAGTGCACTGAATTCATTTTCACTGTGATCTTAATTTGAAAATATGCCAATGCTCTGCTTTAGTGAGTATTCCCTCATTTTACAAATCTCATTCAGCACACAGGGACAATTCTCATTTCCAATGAAGTTAAACCTCACATTAATCTTTATCTGAATTCAGAACCGAATTCCTGCCATGATGTGATCTGCTTAACCAAGAGAGGCAAGATTTTTAAAAAATCTCCTAGGGTCATGCTTGAGGTGGGCAGAACACCTCTGAACAGTTTTTTTTTTTTTTTTTTTTTTTTTTTTTTTTTTTTTTTTTTTTTTTTGATCAAGCTGTAGTTAGCCTTGGCCTAATAACAATGAAAGAAAAGAAAAAAAGCAGCAGCTCTTCCCTGTATCCCGATACATCTGAGGATACCTTTGTCACCTGTAATTCAACTGTATATGGTTATGGCAAAGTTTGCAATAGGGAATCTAGTTTGCCCCCTTTCCTGAGTAGGTAGATAAGCCACAGTTTGGCAATATCTACCAGGAACAGTAGAAACCCTAGGGACTCCTCCTGCCAAGGCTGGCAGCTGAAATGATATTTACAGGCTATTTTTTGTACCAGCACTGCTCCACTAGCTAAAACACTGATRTGCACAGATTCAGGCTGACCAAGGATAACTGAAAGCCTCTGAGCCTCTTGCTAGTTAAACCAAATAAAATTATGTCACAGGACATATCAGAGGTAAATCATTGTTTGAGAAACCTGGACCTCAACATGCACAGCAGGACCTCACTCTTTAACTGGCTTATAAGTATGTCCTTGAAACCTCAGCAAAGTAAGAATAGATGTGTACAGCACTTGTAGCACAGAAAAGGCTGTGGTAAAAGAAATGGGGGAAAACAGACAAYAATGAAAATGCTTGTGCTTCAGCATGACACTTTATGAGTTCTGGGTCCACTTTCCAAAACAAGATATTAGAAATTGGTGCAACATGCACAGGTCTGAGCTACTGACAATGAGAGAAATTCTTGCTCCATTCATTGGCTCCTGGGCCGTCCTGACAAAAAATTCAGAACTGGGAAGAAACATATGGTCAGAAAAACAGCAAAGGAATTACCTTTTTATGGTAACTGATGAGCTGTAGGCATGTATGTCTTAGTACCATTCATTTATAAGCCAGTAGCTAAGAGAGAGATCACATTTGCAATCTAGATGCTAAAGTGTATGGTTGTTTTTCACTCTCCTAAGTGGTGTTTTGAATGCCTTAAATATTTCAAGTTCTCTCTTCAAAAATTACATCAGACATCTGGGATAGCTGACTGTTCTTGCTAATTAATTCTTATGTTTAGTGCTCTGCTGTTGTCACCATTTGTTCATGGACTTTTCATTATCATAATATTTGTTTATCTGACTAAAAGTAAACAATAACATTTTGAAGTACAGTACACTAAATGCAGCTTCCAGCACAGGCAGAAAAGCATACATGAAAGTCTCTTTAGGAAAACATGTGCATGACAAACCACATGCAGCGTTGCCTCTAAATGAGTAAATTTAGGTAATTAACACAGCTAAGCCAAAGAAATACAACAGGAATGAGCTGCCAGGCACCAATTACCTGTATAACTTTAAAATGAGGACTAGAATTCACAAAGGCTTCTATATTAAAGTCATGGGGTTTGCTCAACATTTTCAATTTTTTTCTGCCAAAACCTCTCAGCTCTCTCTCATGAGTTTTTCAGCCAGTTTTTCCTTCTTATAAAGCAAGACTGGTGACAAATGCAGAAACAGATAATGTGGTTTCAGTGGAGCTAAACACCTGCAAACTCACAAACCATGCTTTGAAGCCAAAACTGACTCTTGCAATAGGGCTTAGTAGTTAAAAAGTATTATGCATTCTTCAGGATTATAGCAGAATGGAAGTTTAAAGAACATTGCTCACCATTCATGGAAATACAGGACCCATGAGAGCCTTCCTGCAATGTGCAGATATAAAAAATCTATCAGTAGTGTAGCAAAAACCATGGTTTTTGTGTTATCTGCTGTGGTGCTCCAGTCCATTCCTGTAAAGCTGCATGGGAAAGACTGCAGAAGTCTCCTCTGACACATGGCAGCACACACTCAGCCATCACAGGCCAGGCTCATCACGCATCATCAAGACAAAATAGTAAAATATTCAAGGTTTGTTTTATACTGCATGCTGAATTATACTGGTTCTTACCCAGCTTTCATTAAAGTCATTTCACTAAAATCCTGATCCTACTGAGAAAGTCTGTTACTGAAATGATGTGTAATTGAAGAGACTGAAAAGGCAAGTTCCCTTGAGATGTTTCCCATGATATTCACAGAGAAATCTCAAAACTTCTTTCTAAAACCAACAACATCCTCAAACACTAAGAAAAATGAATAAGSTTCTCAACTAAGTTTAAATACCCATGCTTAGGAAGCTAGAGTTTAAATAATCCTGCTACCTTTAATAAGGGCTTTTCAAGTAACATAGGTCAAAGTCCTCTCCTTGCTTTATCAAATAAGGATTCTCCATCAGACTCCAAAATCCTTCTTCTCTGTTCTTCCTTCAAATTTACAAATATGAGTTGCATAATCACATWGGCAGAGGAATCCTCCTTATCTGATTCATTCACATTAGACTGGAGGAAATATAGCTGGAAAAGTCAAAACAAATTTAGCCTGTTTTTTAATTGCATTTACAAAATAAAGGAAATTATTCCTCAGCTTGCTGACTTGACTGTCAAATCCCAACAGCTCTCCTAGGAGAAATACACATAGAAACCTGGTTCTTTTCTTGTTTACCCTAATTTTACATTGATGTAATTCCACTGACCTTGAACAAGTTACTTTAGATTTATGTCAGCAAAAATGAGTGGATATAGAAAAAAAGACTGTTAGGCTGAAACCATTATTCACATACTCAAATTCAACCATGGGCAAGTTTTACAGTCTCTTTCTCCTCTGTAAAACTCAGCAAAATCACTGATAGTCAATCAGTCCCCTAAGATTTATGAGGACATCTCTGATACCACATTAGAAGTCTACAGATATATTCACAGACAGGTACGAATGAGCAAAACCCCCTGGGAATTACAGTGCACCTTACATGTGAACCACCAGAATTACAAACTCTACCCAAGCAGTTAGATACGGAGGAGTAAGCAGAGAGACCTTAATGCAAGAGAGAACAGATAGGATCTTGGCAATTAAGAATTAAATGTAAAAATTAAATTGCTAACACTTTTATTTCCCTGTAATTATATTAATTTATTTGCAATTATTCACTGCAATAACACTGATCTCAATTAAGTCATCTGGTATTAATGCTGCAATGAGAAACACTTCCAAAAGAGTTCCCCTGTAATTCAGAATTAGTTAAATGTACCATTAAACAAAAATGTGATCAGTTCATTTCTGTTGTTATTTGCAAGATCTATTGAAAAAATATTTCCTTTCAGTCAGCTTTCTGAGACACTCATCAACCCCATAGTTTCTGTCAGGGCGTGCCTCTCATTTAACCTTAATCCTCGTTCAATTTTCATCTTGATGTATTAGTATTAAATGATAGATAAATGGCAAATGAATATTGTTTTGGCTACACAAAAGATCACTGAAGAAACCTCTTATAAGGTATGAAACAGAGACAGGAAGCCTTTACTATTTTTTGCTCCAACTTCCCTGGCTGAGGAACTGCCTGCAGGAGTATGCTCCACTTATATTTATGTCTAGCCGCCTTTTTTTTTTTTCATTCTCAAACCTTTTTTGCCTATTTCTCAGTAGCTTTTGTAAAATATACCCAGGCATACCCAGGCAATAGACAATCTTTTACTGACTGTTACAGCATGATTTTATATAAGTCTTTTCTCAGTGTATAATGTAATCCAGTATGAGGGAGCATGAAAACAAGAAGGAAATGAAGGGAAAGAAACAGGCATCCTGATGTGAATACCATGTCTAATTAATAAAGTGAGGTATGCAGAGAATTTWAACCATTTATCCGAGTGACCCCTGGAGAAGATAGAGCAATGAGACTGGCAAGTTTATGTTTAACATGCAGAGATGCACATTAATTTCTGCTGTCTCTTTTGAACAGCTCAAAGTAATTTTCCATAATCTACATCCCTGCATAAACATATAATGCCTMTGAAAATCAGTGAGAAGGTGCAAACCATAATAGGATCTGTTCTTTGTTCTTAATATTCCATACACAGCTTCTGTTTCCTCTTATCTTTTTACTTTATTTCATTTGCTTCATTGTGTGTTCTGTTTCTTGAAGGAGTCAGAGAAGTTCATGTGTTCTTATACTGAGAATAATTACCTTTGAACTTACAGAAGCTGCTGGCCTCAGCACTGTGATAACCCGGTTGAATRCAGGCTRCATTACAYAGTTAAGATTAGATGTTTTGTGGGTTCCAAATCTCTGCAACAGAGAATTTTTATGWCTTATCCTCAGGTCTGGAGTACATTTAAGACTGTTGTAAATCAGGATTGTTTCACTGATTCCACTCTATCTGCACAAGCTACACAACCAGACAGATGCAATGTCTGCTTGCTGAAAAAGGAGGGAGGGAGGCAGGCAAGAATGGAGGAAGGCAGGAAGGTAGGAAGGRAAGATGAGAAAAAGATACTTCCATGTCCTATTTTACTATTCAAGATAGTAGTGCTTCTGCTGAAATCACTAGAGCTATGTTGTTGTGAAACTCAAATACAGAGAGAACTGGATAGGGCTCATATCAGAATTAAACCTTGATCAAATGCAGGAGTCACAYATTTCTAAAGAAAACTATCACGTCACAGAACATAACCACATGTTCAAAACCCAAGAGACGCATTTTTTAGAAGCCAATATCCAAAGAGATCACCATGTGCAAATTTCTGCCATCTCAAATCTGAGTCCAAAGAAAATAGCAAACAGCAGATGCTGCTACTGGCACAAGYACATCACAAGCTATGGCTTGCCCTCCAGATTTGGGTGTTCATGATGTCCTTGAACACTACTCTAGAAAAGGAGTACAAAAGAGAATAGGGACCCAAATAGTAATATAACTCTAAAATCAATGGCACATAAAATAATTTTTGCAGAAAAAATAACATGCTTTAAATCACATAATACCTTGGGCCCAGTCCATGGTGATCTAGGCRACTATTGATTTCTGCACAGTTTATGCTGACATATCATTAGCTAAAAGCCTGGTCAAGAATTCAGAAAGAATGCTAAAGGTGTTAGATTTATCCTGACTGTGGCATTACTAACACCAACACCTAGTGATTTATATTGGTGTGAGAGGGAAAAACCCTGTAATACAGACACAGAACAACTGAGCAGCTAAAGATCATGCGAACAGCAGGTTCTCTTTACTAAAAAGGTAACACTCAGAAAAACAAAAACATACATCATTTTATACGAATTCTCATCATTTTCATTTGGAAAAGGGCACGAATAAATGAAAGAAAATAACAGCTTAAGGTGGCAAAGGAAGAAAAAGTACTGACTCAAGATAAAACAAAATTCCTGCCAGGAATAATTTCCTGTCTCTGAGATCTGGTTAGTCTCTGTCTAGCACTCAAAAAAAAGACCATATAAACTTCAGGGCTGTGATGTTGAGAACAATCTTGAAGTATCAGAAAGATAATATCTGCATTATCTACTGCTTCTAGGATGAGAAAAAGAAAGCAATGGCTCAATAGCGCTGAGCAAAAATAAATGTTGGCACAGCAYACTTCTTGTTAGAGCCAAATTAGTAAGAGGATGCCTTCAAAGAAATAAGCTCAGAAAACAAGGGAGAATTGTGCATAGTCTTAATCAAAAGCCTCTATAGCACCAAAATAAACACAAACTGACTCCCAAGACAGTCCTGTTCCAGCTAATCTYTACTGTATCCACAAAACACAGAATAGCCCCAAAACATGTACCCACATAAAGCCTAAAGAATGATCAARAATGACAGAGTTCACATCTTTTATGATGAACATATGATAGATGTTCTTATTTCCTCCCAGACTGCAAAATTTAGCACACAATTATCAATTAGTATATTAGAAAAAGAAAAAAAAAACAAAACAAAAAAAACCAACACACAAAAATAGCAAGTCACCTGTAAAACTAAAGAAGAAATATTGTTTAATTTTTCATCCTTGACAGGTARTACAAAGAAACAATGCAGCTAAAAAGTAGTGAAAGCAAACACTTTTGCTTTTCTAGTACTCATTCAAAAGAGGAAAGAATATTTGTAAATTCAGATAGAACAAAAAGGTGTGCTACAAACACAGAGGTATGTTGGGGAAATTAATCACTTTAGCTACTTCTTTAAAAGGTCTTCCTTAGAGATGCCTAAATCAAAAAGCAAACAAGACATCTTGTCTCTTGAAGTTTATTGCAGCAGCTTATCAGCAAGGAGGAAAAAATATATGGAAGAAGAAAGGAATATTTAGAGTAAAAGACCAGCACTCTCAATCAATATATATTTTATTTTTAGTAGAGAGGGATGCATAATCCTCCTTCAGCTTTGAAATCTAATTTCAGTTTTGAGACAGGATGTGAAATTTTATTATTTTTTTAAACTTTGATAGTAGTTTCTGCTGAAAGTGGTGTGATTTTATTTGCTAAAAAACTGTTTGAACATTTCTACCAAATACACATTATTTTCCAGGTGTATGTCAAGCATATTCAACACTGCCATCTCTCTGAATAGAAATTTACAGGTATTCCAAGACATGCAGTCAACAGAAGCTCTCTTTAATGATGTTGGTGCTGCAAAACAAACAGTAGCCCAAAAGATGAAAATCTCACTCCCCCTCTCTGGTAAGAACCTCTGAAAAAGTGGATCCTCCAAGCCATCCCTTTTTGCACACCCAGCAACAGTGACAGTAGAGTTCCTACAAACAGGAAACAACATTCATTACCTTTTTGGGGTCTAATTAGGTTGAAAATAAATACTGGGATAAATATAATATTCAGATTATAAATTACTARTTGAAGTGTCCCTAAAACAAACATTGGATTTCTCCAGTCTTACTATAAAAAAAAAAAAATTAGTGCTATATTGTCACACAAAATATACAAAATAAACATTGCTACTGAAAATGGCAATTGAGAGGATGTAAAATAAATAGCTCTAAGACAGGCTAAGCATATATCTTCACTCTGGTGTTGCTGTTGTTTCATATGTACACATGGTAAATGTTTATACCAAAAAGATAATACTTATTTGCCATAGGTGAAGGTCAAGATCCACTTTTATGCAAAAGTCCAAGAAATAAGGTTGAACTTCTGGATCTGGGTGAGATTTCACATCTGGGAGAGACCAACACACCAGTTAGGTCAGTTTTAAAACAGAKATCATATTGTATCTGGATATTAATGGCTATAACTGCCAGTCAGTTGAAAAGAATGCAGAAAGCAAGTATCTACAATTTAAAAAAAAATTTATATAATCTGCAAATTTTGACATGGATKATGACATTCAAAGAATCATAAAATATTAAGGGATTGRAATGGAYCTTAAAGATCATCTAGTCCCAATTTCCCCTGCCATRGCCAGGGACACCTCTTGCTAGACAAACTCCATTTTYTCTCCTATTTCTTCTGAAAAATGCAGGAATATTTCTTCACCAGATCCAGGGTACTTCTATAGACAATATGGATCAACTGTCAAACAAACAATATCCCATATGGTAATAGTTGTTTCTTACATCATGTGCACTTCAAAGGATGTTGGTTTTCTTCCAATTCTTTGCTTCATCTTTTCATTAATTATCTAATGCAGGATCTCCTTTTCAGCAAGTGCTAACTAAGAGAAAGATATTTCCAACAGTACATAAGATACTGGGAGAAGGTCACAGAACAATCTACATGCTCAGCTACTAGAGGAAGTTGCCACAGAAAGGGCAACCAAAATTTAAAGCTTGGGAGAGCCTTCCAATGCAGTTTGGAGCAGAAACTTGGCAGTAGTTTTGCTATTTTCCATTTAATACATAGACAGTATTGACAGTCACKGTGTTCATTGTGTTATTAAAGTGTACATAGTGCTCTGCAAAATCACAGGATGAGAAACATTCCCTGATTCCAATTATCTATCTTATTTAGCAGGCAACAGCTCACTCAAGAGAAATGACCGGTGAGAAAAGAGGTCACAGGAAAACTTACTGCTAGTCTTTGCTGGAGCAAAGAGATAAAGGCAAAAATTGAAAGTGAGCACGGGGTAAGACAGCATTAGGTGCTGACAAGAACTAAGTCATAGAAGACTTTGAAACAATAGGTCTTACAGATGMAGTCCTGAGGCAAGGAAGCAGAAATGGAGGAGTGATCAGGCAAATCAAGATGTGAAGAGTCTGAAAAATGTCTGTTTTCTTCCTGAAGTAGAAAAGTAGGAAGGAAAATGAGAGGCACTGAAGGAAAGGTATAGTGATGAGGGAGATGGARAGATCAAAAGGAGAGCTGATCAGCAAAAGACATGGAAACAGAATTTTAGAGTGAAATAGGTGTCTGATTTTCCCTAAAATACCTCTAAATGCACACCAAGGTCATGCCAGAAAATCTAAGATGCAGATAAAACCACCTGCTTCTTAATTTTTTAAAAAATTAGTTTGTACAATGAAAAGATAGTGAACTGAAACAAGTAAGGTTAAAGCAGGAAACCAAGCCTACTCATTATCATGAGAAGTATTTATGTACGATCTATTTTTGCCCAAGATCTTACAAACAGAAGTATGTACACATTTGCTATTTAAAGCCTCCACCATAAATTCAGTCCCTGTACTGTACTGTACCTACATGAACAGTAAGCCCTTTCTTTGGTTCACAATGAATATATCCAAAGTGTGCATGTCTAGACTTTTCAAACATAYAGCYRTCTAGCTATTTCTTCTAAATAGTAGGAATCTCAGAAAAATACWGACCTTCCTCACAGTCTCCCAAAACAGAACTATGAGACAGAAAGAGAAATACRTGTCTAGGGAACTCCAGACATTTTGTAGTCTTSTTAATGTCACATTTATCATTTGTATAGRTATTGCTGCTATGTATCTTCAATGTGTGTTCCAAAGCTTTCCTGCCTATAAACAGACTCAGTTTATCACAAAAATATTCCACAATATTTTTGACAAATTTTAAGTACCTAGAATGGGTACCCAGTGATCCTGAGAATTCAGAGGGCAGCACAGATTTTGGATTGGTAAGACTGAAACAGTACTCTATTTCGACAGTCAGCCTTTTCTTTTTTTTTCCTTTCTTATTAATTGGAGAGTAGAAGAATTACAGATAGTACTGATTTTCTGCGGAAGGAGGTTCCTGAATGAAAACACACATGACTGGAAATATTATCATTGGCAAGTATGCCACAAAATGATTTTACGTAGACACAGAAAGAGGTTTCACAACACATTCCCATGTTGCCCACGAGAAACCTAAATCCAGCACGTCTCTAAAGAAGAGATGAAGAGTTGTTTACGTGCAAACCTTAAAATACAGACAAAAAGCAGCAAACCAGAGCAGAGAGACATAAGTATTACAATTAAACAGAAACCAAATTGTAAAGAAATGTACTTTAGAGTAACTAAGATATAAAAATCTAGAGCATGTGAGTCTGGAAATTATCAGGAAATGTCCTTGCTCAATGCAGGGTGTTTGAATTAGATGACCTTTAAGGATTCCTTCCAAGACAAAATATTCTGTGATTMTAWGTCATAATACTGTAGAAAAAAATAACAAACTTACCTATGTACTTGTTTAATAGTATAGAAATGCATCTTTAAAATACATCTTCAGAGTAAAATTGAGAGAGACAGATTTGTTTTAACTCCTCCAATGTTACATCTCCTGTAGCATAAAAAATTCTATTAAGAGGAAAGAGAAAAATGGCATAAATAGAAATCAGTGTTGGATCACAGGTAACAGGCAATCCCAGTAATCTCATAASTTTAACCAGACAGATCAGTTCTTCGATGAGCACACCCTGCTGACCGTTTTCCATTTCACTTTGCACAATGAACAAAGGAACCTAGAGAGCAGTATTGTACTGTGTAGCCCTTGACAMAGATCATCTTCAGTATCCTATTCATGAATGCCACCTTCAGCTTCCRACTTCACTCTTGCACACGGACTATTTATTCCCATTAAGCAAATATGCATTTTGCAAGCATATGAAAATGACTGCTTCCACATTTATGTGAGTTATACTGAAATGATCAGTGGAAAGCTATTCTTTACCAATTTGAATGTATGTGGTGTTCCTTTATCAAATTAAATCCTCTGTAGTGATAACCTTAAAGAGTCAACATTTTCCTAACCTTGTTTGCATGTAAAATAATTCTGTGCCTCCATCTGATTTAAGAACATATTTTAACACCTATTCTGCTTTTTTGATTATCTGTTCTTTATGGAATCCATTCCATCTTGTTTTGATCCCATTTCAATTTGAGCAGGTTAAAATTTCAAAATTAGTGCAGGTTGAATAGATTTAATARTTTTTCAGATTGGATAATTAACTTGGAAAAAAAGGTATTCTGTCCAACTTTTCAAGTAACTTTGAGAAGATGATCAAAACCAAAAAAATCTGGGGAACGTAAGTTTGAAGTAGGACATGACAACCCCACCAGAACTAAATTAAGAGAGAAGGTTCTGACCATTGTCCTTACACAGTAATCCACAATACATCAGCAAGCTGGCAGTCACAAAGAAGTACTCATATAACCAGAGATGTATTTACAGGTAACTTTTATCCTTTAGGAGAACAGAATGGAATGGAATGGAATGGAATGGAATGGAATGGAATAGAATAGAATAGAATAGAATAGAATAGAATAGAATAGAATAGAATAGAATAGAATAGAATAGAATAGAATAGAATAGAATAGAATAGAATANGAATAGAATAGAATAGAATAGAATAGAATAGAATAGAATAGAATAGAATAGAATAGAATAGAATAGAATAGAATAGAATAGAATAGAATAGAATATTACATGTGAAAGGGACTTATAATGTCGTTCTGCACTAACTGCCAATGTTGCCATATTGTTTGAAATGCACAGAAGTTTCATTTGTGAACAGCCATCAGGCTCTCTCCTGTAAGCGTGCTCGCTCTTCTGCAGAAAATGTACTCTATCCCAAACTGCCCTGAGCCTGTTGTCTTTCCAGGAATGGACCAGGAAAATTACCACCACTGCCAGCAGGAGAAAATGCTGTTCTTTACACACATCTTAGCTGCCTGCMTTTTAGAATGTCATGTAAAGACAAAGGTGCGTGCAGTCTGGCATACCAACATGGCATTGCACCCATCCCCTCAATGAATGATCAAATGTCAGTGTCAGCTTAATCAAAAAATGGAATTTATTACTAACCAAGAGGCCAGCCTCTAACATGGTTTTTAATCTTTACGTGGCTATGCAACAGGAAATAAATACAGCATCTTCATGATGTACTGAGTACCAGTTTGGGAGGTTAACAGGTGTGGGACAAGTGAATGAGGAGTAGAAATGCTACTTATCAGAGAACATATTGAAGAGAAAGCTCATTTTTCACAAATTATGGGCTTTTTATTGCTGGTAATGGAGAGAATATTAAAGTGAAGTCTATATTTCAGAAATGGGAAGACCAAATGATTTAAAACCCTTTTTATAATGACCTGCCTGGGAGTGAAGAATCAATTTCTTTTACAGCAAGAATCTGTTAATACCATGGGAGTGAGGAACATAAGACAATGAGGAAAAGAAAGGACAGATCCTTTCTTCCATCTATATTTTCATATGGTTAATTACAGACACTGCTGTAATTATTTCTGTACTATTTTTTAAGCAAAGAAATTA
This sequence comes from Alauda arvensis, assembly GCA_902810485.1. Classification (NCBI taxonomy): domain Eukaryota; kingdom Metazoa; phylum Chordata; class Aves; order Passeriformes; family Alaudidae; genus Alauda; species Alauda arvensis. Next base: position 25,059 of record CADDXX010000406.1, on the reverse strand, counting down.
YTCTTTAAAAAAAAAGAAACMTATTAAAAATTTTATAAAGTACTWYTGAAAGAAGTGTGGTTACAGTGTTTTTACAYACTGTAAGCAAGCTGTCTTTCTATTAACAAACTACAGGTGGTACATTTCTTACAGAAATTTAGCCCACTTAATTGGACAAATAGTCTTCTGTAATACTGAAAATTATCTCCAGTAYAGTATCTTAAAGCTCACTTTCCTTATGGCAATATAGGCCAAAATTGCCAGTACCCCAAGCTACTTAATGTGATTTCTATCTCAGTGCAAAGTTCACCTTCCAAAAGTCACAATACTGATCTTCATACTAAAGCATACTGAGTTCTGAAAACTTTCTTGTTCTTTTTCAGGCATTACAGAAAACAGAGGCCAGAGCTTGCCATCACTGCTGCTTGCAGAGTGCTCTGCAAGTCAGAGGTCTGCCAYACAACACCCAGATTCACCTCTTCAACATCCTCTGCCATTTCACTATTGCATGTGGACGCTCTCTTCATCCTCTTGCACTAGTGGGTTCAGTGGATATCTTGCACCAGAGACAACCAGGCTGTGTCTATCCTGATGACCCAAAAAACACCTAGTCACAAGCAGAGCATGCCAGACCTCTTCCTCCAATACCCAAAGGTACATCTAGGAAAACAGACTGCTAGACATTAATCACTGTCTATTTCCCTGAACKGTGTTTCCTTCAGATTTTTCATGATTTTCATACTTATCTAATCCCATTTTCTCCAATAATCAGTATTCCRTAACTCTTTCCCACTACTCTGAATCATCAATTTTTTAATTGATTTAGACAACACTGAAGGAGAAATCTAGCTTTATGAATGTAAATGAGGATGTAAAAAGTAGGCCCATACACCTATCTATACCAATGCTCCACAAAGGACATCTGAGGCACATAAAACTGGCCTTCCAAGGAACAATGAAACAGAACAAAACATCATTTCCATAGCATTATGGCATATATTGTCTCTCCATAAGCAGAGAGACAATTAAATACTACTAACAGCACCTGAGTCAGATCTGATGGCTTTTGTGCAAAACTCTGCAGGAGAATTTTTTAAGACATGCTTTTATATTAAATAATAGATTTTACAGATACAGTATGTTACCTTATTAAATCCCCTTTTTTTTTGCTTGCTGTAAGGAAGCATGAGGCAAAACACCAAAAATTGCRTGAGACAATGAAAATCTTCCTTCTGGTAGTCAAACAACAGGTCCATCAGAAGGATATGTATCTGTCCTTGTACTGAGCAAATAAAGAAGGATTGCAGTGCCTCTTTCCACTCATAGCAGAGCTGCAGAAAAAGCTTTACAGAGGTACAAAACTTTGCAAAGTTCTTCTTAACTTTACCACACATTCCCATATCTTTGCAAAAATTCAAAAGTAGCTGTTCAATCACAAAACCACAGCCACACTGAACATTAGGGATGTAAACCTGACATTCTTGCTAAGCACGTTTCTAATTATTTAGTTTACATTTTGCATTTTTAAAAGTTCTTTAATGTTAAAATTAGTAATATAAATCCATAAATTTCAAATGCCAATCATCAAGATATCAAAAGCAACATGTAAATCTCTCGCTAAATTAAAACAACTAGAAAGCAAAGGCAGTATTTATGTGAACTAGGTTTATTTTTTCATGAATACTGCTAACAACACCATGTTAACACATAAAATAACTTCACATTTTATAAAAGATACTTATTTCCTAATGAGACAGAGGGACCGTATCTTGCAGGAAGTTTTTCAGTGAAGTAAACATTTAAGGAGAAGACTGAAGGCTTAATGTATACCCTACAAAGAGATTATTTGGAGTTCAGCCTCAGGCAACAGCGCAAAATTCACCGTCTCCCAACAAAAACAGATCACAGCAACRACAGGCTGGAGTAGATCAGATCCTAATCACACAGCAGTATCAAAATTTGACGCCATTTGATAGATGCGCTGGTTTTGTATGGCTTGGGCTTTGGTGTGGAGGGAAGAAGCCGGCCACAGAAAGTATTTTCTGYGACACGCTTCCTCTGTGCCTGGCAAAGCGGATCTCCGGCTGGCTCTGAGAATATACACGCTGCTAAGCCAATTAGAGAAGTTGGTAACGCCTCTGTGATGACATCTTTAAGAAGGAAATAAAAAACGCATGCAGTTGTTTTGCGAGGGGCGAGGCGGTGCCGCAGCGAGGCTCATCCCGGCGCCACAGTGGCTGTGGAGCCGCTGCCATCCCAGCATGGCCATGGTGAGCTGTGCCTGCCGGGCCGCTCCCGGCCTGCTGTACCACTCACAGAAAGGCGGCGAGGGCGGTGGCAGCTTCTCTTTCCCGCCATGGCCACAGTCATCTCGGCACAGTCCGCAGCGAACTGTGCCTTCCAGCCAGCCGAGCTGGGGACACAAAGGCGAGGGACGGCGGTGGGCGCTCCTCCTGTCAGGCGCCCGCATGAGGGGAGGCGCTCAATGGCGCCAGCGCCGCAGAGCCCGGCAGTGCCCGGGGGCCGCAGGGCCTGTAGCAGAAACCCAGCGAGCGACTCTTCGGCACAGAGCCCAGGCGAGATCAGCGCTGTGGAACCCAGTAGGAACTCTTCAACTGCCAGAACTTGAGGATAAAGAAAGCCAGAGGTAACAATTTTCTTCCAAGTCAGAGGAAAAGGAAAAGGTGAAGACACCCGAGGGGAACCAAAATGGCAGCACTGAGGTCGGTAATGAAAGAGAGAGAAAAAGTGCTCCAGGTGCCAAAGATGAAATTTTCTTCAGCAGACTGTGGTAAAAGACTAARGTAAGCCATCCCCCTGCAGCTCATTGGGTCCATGAGAGATACAGAGGTCCACTTGCAGGAGCAGAGCGAGTGGATGCCAAAAGGAGGCACTCACGTAGACAAGCGACTCACAGGCATCACTTTCAAGAAGTCTGTTTTGCCCATGAGGAGGACTCAGGTTTGCACCAGATTGGGTTGGGTTGCTGCTTTTGAGAAGTAAACCAAATTGGAGAAGTTCACAGGGAAGTGTCTCCCATGAGGCGGGGGGGAACCCATAGTACAACAAATGGAAGACCCTTCTTTCCCTGAACAAACAGGAGAAAACTAGAAGTGACAGACTGACTAAAAACTCCATGTTTTGTCTCCCTGTGCTATCAGAGAGAAAGAGGGAGGGACTAGGAGGAAAAAAAGTGTTCTAGAAGTTTATTTCTCATTACCTTCTTTTAATTCTGTTAATAATTATTTTTTCTTTATACCTTCGGAGTTTGAGCCTGTTTTCCCCTTAATATTTTCTCCTAGTCCTTATCTCTGAATTCTGAAACCCTTCAGGTTTTTTTCCCTTCCTCTGCTCAACTATAGCAAAGGAAAATGAATTTATAGTTTTTTGTGAGTGCTGATGCTTAGCCAGCATCAAACCACAACATTAGGCTAATATGAAGTTACAGTCAGTACTTCATTATTCCCCTCAGTCACACTTCTTCATGGCCATGAAGTACTCCAGCATAAGTGAAAGGAGAAAAATTAAGATAGAAACAGGAAGCTGTCGGTTACTTAGAATATTAATTACTTGTGAAAATAATATTCTTTGAGTAAAATTACCAAAATGTCACTAACCTAATGTTTTCTCTAGGCAGTAAGACATGCAGCAGCTGAGGATCTGTAACAAAGCTGCAGGTTAAATGCACAGAAAATAATATTTTTCAAATACAATATAATTTTTCCTCACAAATTTTCATGCTCTRCAGTGATCTGTCACAAACAGATATTACACCCAATTCTATAATGTGCCGTTGAGGATTTCACAGCCAATGAAGCAATGGGGCTAGGAAGAGTCTTGCATTGTTACTGSACATTACTTAGTTTTGATTTTTGTTTACTTTTTCTATGAGAAATAAAAGACCCTCAACACCAAAAATCAGCAGACTTAAACCAACTTCAAGAAAGATTATACTAACTCTCCCTCACGTKGATGTAGCACTAAGCATTCTTCAGCAATGTTCAAAAGAAGTTCTCCAGAAAGGAAAAGAAGGTGATTAAACTCAATAGTTTACAGTGAGGGCCTGCCTTYTTTTCATATTTTGTTCTTAGTGCATCTGAAACCACCACTGCWGGGTGATGTCTGATGCCAGAAATGTTTCCTGGTTACAACATAATATTATATATATATTTTSTGTTAATTTACATGGAGTCTATGTTACTCTATCTAGCTGAGACACAAATAAATAAATAATTAATATATGCACAATTTGTCATCTGCCATTTGAAGACAAGCCAGAGCTACTCTGACAGCAAAGAACTGGGATAATGAAGGAAAGGAAAGAAATTTGTTGTACATAATCTGCTACTGATTTGTTTTTTTCTGTGAAGTCATCAAGGATATCTGTTACAGCTGTCACATCACAAGCACTACTTTTATTCCAAAGTTCAAGGGAAAACAAAAAAGACATGAGCAATGAGAAACAAAAAATAAAGAAGTATGTAAGGAAATTTTTGAAAAGTAAAGAAAGTAAAAAAGTAAATAAAAAAGAGAACCCCAAACCACTGTGAAGAGGAAAGGGGAAAATAAAGACCGGTCAAAATTAAACTTAGGAAGTTCAGAGGATGGGAAGAAAACAGGTAGGATTCAGTACAGTGAGGCCTATGTACTAAATGTTATCATTTCATCAATTCCCCAAAGCTGTTAAAAGCTGCCTTTGTATATACAGCACTTTAAAAGTCACAAAAGGAAGTAGGAAAATAATTAAATGCACTAGCTTTCCCAGATTTTTTTTGAGAAGATAAATGCTGCTAACAGAACTCTTTACGATGATTCAAAATGTATAAATAACACCCTGTCTGCCTTTTTTTTTTATTATAATGTTTTTCTCCTGATTTTTAAATGCTTTCCTTAAAAAGTTTAAATTTTTAATTTTTTTTACAGAATATTTTACAATTTTGCCTTCTTTAATTTCACCAGAGTCTTGCAAATCAAACCGGATCTCACTGATTTGATGGCTGCATTTATAYGGTCCACAGGAACACAATGTGTTAATATCATTCTCTGTGGAAGGAGAGTGTATTAGCAAGCTCTCCCTCCCCTGTTTCTCCAGCAAGGTGATGTGATTAGCAGGAGCATCAAAGAAGCTGTCAGCAGGTGGATAGAGAGAGATGTAAGGTGCCACTTGGTTTTCTTAGCCTGTGACCTTTGCTCACATGACAGTGAAAAACAAAACCACATCTTTGACACAATATAATTAGGACCCTTGCATTTCACCAGGTCAGGAAAAGAGACAAAAGAACAATACTTGTTTTGCAGCCCCAGTAATTAGTCCTGGAGGATTTCTCCAACAGCTACTGTTGGCAAARAGAGTCTATGGAAAGAGCCACCACTCTTCCTGGATATGCTGGCTGAGGAGGCTGCTTCCTGCTTGAAATTCAGATGAGCACAGCTCTGACCTTTACTGTCACATTTTTCATTTCATCGACAGTTTACAAGGCCTCTCCACCATGCAGGTCATGTTTTAGTTTAAACAGAAATACTCTCGTAGGTGTTAGATGCTAGTTAATGATTATACTGAAATCATTCTAATTAGGCTCTGTTGTTACGTGCTGCCCTTTGGGGGCTGCTGCTGTTGTCACATAAAGTATTTCGTAGAAAAATAATTGGCCTGAAATCTTCTTCATCCTATTTTTTTTTTACTTTTTACATGATTCTGTGTTTCATCATGAGAAACACTGCACAAAACTTTTAGTATTGGCTCCTACCCATTACCTCATGGTTCAAAAATGGAGAGTAGGCAGGAAGACTTAAGAGATGCATTGACACTTCTGAAATTCATTAACTATCTGAGGAGGGAAATGTGTATTTTTTTAATTTCCTAACCCACTATCTTGCTGTTGCTCCAAGAATCTGGTTCACACTGCAGCCAAAGGAGGTTTGCTGACCAGGGAGGCGTTGCTATGCTTCATGCACTGGTGGGATGCACTGGGATTAGGGAAAGCAAGAGGGAATTTGAGTCTACAGAAGAACTGAGAAATAGGACAGAGGAGAGTGCAGCAAGTAGCAAGTGAAGAAATGCAAATGGGGTAGAGAATGTTTCAACCTTTTACATCTGGCAAGGGACATTAATATCATATGTTAGAGGGCTAGAAGAGAATYTCAGCCACTACTTCTCTCTCAAACACGTCCTCTTTCAAAAGCTGTCATGCAAATGCCATTCTTTTCYGCGTAGTTTACATTTTTTAAATGTGAAGTGGTTTTGGATGGGGAGGAAAATTGGTACCTGAATTGCAGAAACTCAAATCACCCTGTTCCTAGAGTGGCAGTCAAGAATTTAGAAGCTTAAAATTAGTCAATCTGTAAAGCTGAGATAAACTCTGAAGAGATTCAAGRCCCTTTCAATACAAGGCAGAGCCTTCTTGCTTCGTTAACCATTGTTTTCTCTCTTCTTATTTATGAAACAATCATTTTGTGATGGGCAACTGAGTTTATAATCAAAATGCTGCTAGTTCAGGCTATTGAATTGTAGTCTATTTTCTAGATGTCAACTGCAGAGTTATCAGCACAAATTCTGCAGTATTTGTAAAGCAGTAAATCCRTAATCACTGTATTCATGGGAACAGATTTCCAGTTTGTACTCCAGATACACTGTAGCATTGGCCCATTATCTACAAGTATCTTCTTGGCTACTACTACTACCATTCTGCAGCCGTGGCAATACATTACTAATACCTTTATCACTGCCTAAATGAAGCATCAATAATTCAATTCCCATTTAAAAAAACAGGAAATTATTCATGCCATCAGCCCTCACCATCAATAACAGAAGTAAACCTAACTATCTCATTATCCAATTGCAATGTGTGCAAACAGAACTGCCCGTTGTTGACAATAAATATTTGATAAGTGAGGAAACAGGAAGGATAAACCAAGGATGTATGGAGTGGCTGCTTTATAGTTACCACAAGAATTGACCCAGATGGCAATGGTTTACCCTGCTTGTACCTCAACTTATTTTCTTTTCATCTCAACAAGAAACTGATCCCAGCTGGGCTGGATGTCAACCACGGCTGCAAACCATCTGTTCTCTTCCTGTCTTTGTTTATGGTATTAARTCAAGCTAAATACCCAGGTTCCTATCAATTTCTGTAATTCCCACATTGTTTTCTTTTAAATTAGCAACRAAGTGATAACTGCAGGGATCAATTAACAGTATACAAATAACAAAATATTTACTTGCTAAGGGTGCTTGAGCATGCTCTGATTTTACCTATGTTCAGGAAAGAGTGTTGCCAGTTTTAGTGTAGCTTTAGYTTTATATTTACCAGTGAAATCTGTTCCTACAGAGCAGAGTTTGGTAGAATGCAGTATATTTCATGTATCAATTATAAAACTTGCAAAAAAATTAAGAATCAGTTTATGGAAACACCAACCAACATAGGAATCAGATGTCCAGGATCTAAAAGTCAGCTTCTTACCCAACTTGGAAGATGTTTTAGGCTCAACCACTTTCACCTGAATATTCACCACTACTTCACTCAGAGGACAATAATTCCTAGAAACATGTCACAATTTATTACTAAACTAAAATCACCTGGTTGTTACTTCAGGCAAGATACACTGGTAAGACACACAACCAGCATAATTCTCCAGGAGATCAGTCAGCTCTTTCACACTGGGCAATAGCACATCTCCAGTGAGATCAAAGAGCATCTTTCACATGACTGACTGCAAAGCCTAAGCTAAGCCAGACCTGCTGCTGGGGTATGACACCATCCTTTGCCTCCAAGAGCCTCATAGATGGTCCAAGTATCTTGTGACAAAAGCATCCAAATCTATGAAACCATCTGCAGTCCAAAAGATGAACCGATGTTGTTTCACTTCACAGGTGTCAAGGGTTCTTTGCAAAAGTGAGAGGACAAGAAAAAAGAATCACTGATAAAAAGGGTTAGAACAAAAAAAGCGAATTCTAGTAATCATTTTGCAGGCAATAAAATGCAGTTGTTTCCAAAGGAACAGTGCAAGGTCAGTGTCTGACTGCATCACATGAAGCCTAGATAACTCTTACAGAAGAGGTCAGCCTGACACAGGGAACTGTAGTGTGCCCTGTGAAAATAGCTGGGAGCCTTTCTAATAACAGAGCTTAGGTATGTGTGTACTGTCCACCAGACACATTCTCTGGATGGTGTTATTGTGCTGATAAAATTGTTTACTGAAAGAACAAACCAAACATTTTTAAACATTTAAACATAATTCATTTATGAAATATTCATCTGTCAAAAAAAATTCCATTATAAAATTGTAAATAAAATAAAAACAAATAAYTGAATGCAAATAAAAGAGAAAATTATAAAGGAATAAGGAAAAAAAAAAAAAACCAAACCAAAAACCACACCACACAAGTTCCAGCCTGTCTCTGTGAAATTACACATCAGTGAGGGGAAATTATACACACATTACCACACCTGCAGCATTATACCCACCAGAACAAAAAGCCCAGCAGCTGACAAGCACTAACATTTCTTGGCCAATGCCCTACCACACATTGACCAAGCACTACATGTAGCCCTTACAGGAGTCAGTGTTAGGTACAAGAACTTCTGTAAGAAGTTCCCAGCAAGTCCTGAGGCTATTTTGCCCAGTACTGGTTGACACAAACATTTTGCTTGCACAGTGCTTCTATCAGCATGTCTCAGTCTGCTCCAATATGGCTTTTCATTTTCACGGTCACATTTTGATACAGAAGAGCTAGCTGCATTATAATTTCTCTTCCTCTAACCCACATTTTCTGGATGTCTTTCTTCAGAAGCTTCTTTCTATTTGAACTTAAAAATTCAGTGAAGAGAATAAGTGTGTGTATGAAGCCTGCTCTGAGAATTCCTGAGAAAAAGTGAGTGAGGCACAGTGGTAAAAAGAGGAAGAAATGCAGGGGAAACATTAGATGGGGACCAGAAGGTAAAAGGCTTTATTTCGAGAATAAATGGAATTTTCATATTTCTATAATACTTTTATTAACTCTGTTGTCTGGAAATATATTTATGAGTAATAGGAACATACACTAGCCTCCTCAATGGAAATTAGGAGAGAATTGCTAGAGCTGACATTAAAGGATGAGCAAGTCACCCATACAATATCTAGTATTGAATATTTAATACAGACATTGCCAGTTCTGTTGTAAATAAAGAGACTGAATAAGTCAGATGACAGAAACTGGACTGAAGTGTGATGCAGGTTTCACTCCTTTAAAAAATGCTGAAACCAAAAAATTCAGCCAAGAACATAAAATATATTGTCAAAACATTGGAAAGAAAGGAAAATTTGCCAAGGTCATGGTGTGGGTCATCTGTCTCAATTCTGCTGACAGATTAAYATGTGTAGCTAAAAACAATGGTGCCCTTTGCAAAAAACTCAGTGTTCTGTATCTATCCTGTGTAGATGCAGCATTGCTGGAAAGGGCCAGACCTTTCCAGATTAACAGCAGAAGGTGTGGGGTATATTGGATTTATATCAAATGACAACYCTGTTGTTACTGCAACTCTTGGGGGTGGAGGGCTTTCTGTTCAAAATTAACATTTTGAGATAYCAGCTTTATTTTGGGAAATACTTCTGTATCCCTAGTAAGTTTTTTTACTGGAATATCTTTTTATRTGTGTATTTGTTTTCTCACAATAAACAATGTTAATTTGTAAAAAAAAAATGTATAATAAAATCTCCAATATTTTCAGCATTTATCACTCCTAGAAGTACATAAATGTACAACTATTAACATTGTTTAAATTTAAGCTCTTGAAGTTAAATTCTCAAATCAGAAAAAAAACCCCAATATTTTTAATTCTTTTTAGTTTTTTCTTATTGCTTCTGTTCTATCATTTCCTTTTGGTCTTTGCAAAATGTAATTCATGGATAATCTCTTTGGTTAGCACCAATTTTCTTTTGATCCTGTTGATTTCCTACCCACCACCTCCATGTGTATCTCTCCCTCTTCCCACTCTTGACAGAGACAAGCACTGACTTAAACAGCCTTGGCAAGATGCTAATGCTGTGGATTAGTGTGTTCTGCCTTGAGTGAAATCAAGTTCTGTGCCCTTTGGGGATAGCACAGCCATCAGGTTTAATTTCATTTTCTGATATTTTAGCAGTCATGTCAGGGGTGCTGGAGACAAGTGAGAATGAAACGCCTTTTTGACAACAGTCTTCAGCACATCCCAGGAAAGGACATGTACATGATTTTATAGGAGAAAGAGGAAGTCTGAGGCTATCAAACACGTAGATGATAGGACTAAATCAAACATCAAAGTGATAGATCTCAATTATAACTGGATATGCACTTGATACATTTCACAGTGTTTCCTTTTATTATTTTCCATTTTTGCGACATTCTATGGGACTGTTTAATTCAGTGGATTCGTCCAGAAGTGAAATTTGTATTCTTTAATGTTTCTAAAATGCAATTGTACAGACAAGCTAAAGGGAAATAATTATATATCACCTCAAGAACACCACCAC
>CADDXX010000406.1:0-14561 GCA_902810485.1 Alauda arvensis | reverse complement strand
CCTTTATACCTTTTTTTCCAAGTGGGTGAACATTTTCTATTTTCTCCTTTGTCTGATAAAAATTCAGAGATTTCTGAATATATAATAATATGCCAAAACAAAGCAAAAATATTTTGTGTAACCAGTGAGAACTSCTCCTTTGCAAATGGATTGAGACTGTGAGATCAAATTTTTTTGTCTCAGAAAGCCTCAGAAAACCTCTGCACCTTTACTCTGAAATACACATTAACATGGGGGGGTTTCATCCCATAAGTGCATGAATTTCCTCCCCAGTCACAACAAACTATTAAAATTAACTAATAAAAAGCAGATGTAAGATCATTATCTGTAATGAGTGCTTTCATCACTTGCTACCCACTAGCATCTGATGAAAACATGCAAAGCAGACTGTGAAATTATGCAAAAGTGGCARTTGTAAGCAGTTTTTGGACTTCTTAGTCTTCTGACAAGTGAACCGTTGACTGTACCTGATTGTTTTAAAACCAAATGCAGGTTTGAAAACCAAATGCATTCAATTCAGGGGCAAAGCACTTGGTGATCTCAGTAAACTTTGGATAAGACTGTGTATGAATAAAGTTAGAGGTCTTAAGTCTGTAAAATATAAATCTTTTGGAGATATGCATGAAGTACTGAGAGTAAAGATTGCATAACTGTCATTCTTGGATTTGGGGGAAGGGGTGGGAGGGATAGAGGGGGGGAATTAAAAAGGATATCAAGGTGCCAGATATAAAATTCAGTCATACTTATGCAATCAATCACACTACATGAATGATCCTAGCAGAAAACTTCTGTAGGCAGCTATCTATCTATCTGGAAGAAATCCTCAGAAGGCTTAATAGSTGTGTCCAAGTTAAATGAGAGGAGTAAAAGGCAAAGGTTCAGCTGTAAAACAGATTTCTATGCTATAAATCATAACTTCTCCTAGGAATACAAATAATAGGAAATAATTATATAAAAGTAGATGTAAATGAAARAATTAATTAAAATAAATACACATATTCCTAAGCCAAGTTCTGCTCTTCATGTGTTTCAAAGCTTCCGTTGATTACTGTAGTGGCTTGGTAGTGTGACARCTGAAACCACGGTACAGATGAACTGGGAAATCACTGTCACTACTGATGCCCCGCACCTGTGAAATGTAGAGGCTTGGTTCCCTGTAAAAATTTCCATTTCATGGACAGGCTATACAGGTTGGAYGAAGAGAGGTCCTGGGTTTGGAAGGTCAGATTTACTGTGATATGTATTCCCCTGCTGATAACGATGGAAGGAGGGCTGCAACGGAGGTGTTGGAGTGTCCCCGGCACAAAAATTTGATGCCCAATTAGGTTTAGAAATAGTGACAAAGAGTTGATGCCCAATTAGGTTTAGATAAAGCTCTTCTCTGTAAACCTCAATTACCTGTGATGCCTTATGACATTCAGCGTTTACAAAGTATAATTACACAATAGTGTCTGACATTTAACGTCTATGGATAATTTAAAAGACTTCTACTTCAAAAGGGCTGCTCATGAGCAACAGTAATCACTTCAATTAGCTTGGCACCATTACAATGTAACAAGACCATTTGACTGCCTATTAGGACCAGCCAAGCTCTTCAAGTGTGTTAATTTAGCAGTCATTGCTAATTTCTGGGCTTTGCCGCATTTGCATAGGAAAACATAGCCCTGTTAGCCAGAAAGGGAGTTTCATTCCTGCAGCARCTTCCTATTCTTAGTGAGGTTTTTGTGCTGTTGTTGTTTTCAGCCAGAAACATATTTCTAATAGTGAGCTATTGAGAGAAAGAGGGGTTTGATTCACCGAGGGTCTTTTTCAGGATCTRGGTCTTAATTATTAATATAGTTTTCAAGTTGTTTTTTTTTTTTAAGCTGCTCGAGACAAGAGATCCCTGGATTAAAAAAAGAAGGGGGAAAAGATTCTGAATCCCTTCTATGACTCCTTTATGTAGTATTAAGGGTTTATCCTGGGCAGCTATCAGTATCTTCATGTTTTTCCTGGAGTTCGTTGAGACCTTGTTTAAATTTACTGGCCATTCGAGGTCCTATGGGGACTGGGACCAGATAGGGTGCTACATCATCATAGATGCTTCTCTATTTTCAGGCACTTGATATATAGTATGAAATTCTGCAGAAGCAAGAAACCTCTATGAAGTAGAAGAGTTGTCCAGGGGCAAATCTTATCAGTTCAGTAATTCCCTTTTAACTGTTAGGATTAATCAAAGGACCAAAGTTGAAAGATAAGAGTTATTTGTGCCTCAGCCTGAGAATAGGTAGAACTAGGATGGCTATGAGCMACCAGCAAAAGCTGAAAGTTCAGATCCTATGAAACAATAGTTTCCAAATAAATTTTTTAAAAAATACTTTCACAAAAACCAAAACCAGACAATATGAGGGCTGGTCCTCCTCATGAAAAAATCTCAGCACAGATGCTGCAATGCACATAAATATAAATTGAGCAACCCATTTATTAATTGGAAGACTTAAGCAGCAAGTTGTCAGCATGTGTAGCCCTGCCATAAACTCAGATGTGTCTTGTGTGTAATTTATGTAATGTGGAAATTTTGTAATGTCATCTCTGCCTTCCATTACAGTGATGTTCATTTTTTAAAACACTAGTAAGGCATCATTTCTGTAAGGGATTATAAATATACCKATACTTATATGCTTAGTATTTCTGCAATACAGATGGTGGATTAACTCAAATACAATAACACAAATACCTACAACAAGAAAAAAGCATCCTCTCTCATCTAAGTCTAGTGGGATTTTACTACAATGTGTAATGAAAACAGTAGYCCAAAATATACTTACAACACCTAAATGTCATTTGTTATAAATGAAACGGATTTGCATGTCCAATTAAAATATATAAAAATAAATKTACTGCGAAATCGACTGACAGAGTGCCAGGATGCCACAACAAAAGGCAGAGCCGAGCCTGGGATCGGCGCTGGGTGAACCCGTGTACAGTCTCTATCGCACTGTACACCCCCCCCTCCTCCCCGTTCACACAGTCCGCTTAGAGCAGCCCGTTCCTATACTGTTTTTCTGCCCGGAGGCCACATTGCAACAGTCTATTCGGTGTCCAGTCCTCGTTGCATGTTCATCTGGAGATCCTTTCAGCGTTGCTGGACTGCTGAATAGTTTTCCAGACAGAGATGAGTGTTTGAATGGATTTCCGAGGAGTCCCATTCAGATGTTATCCGCAGCATCGGTGCTGATGGTCTTAGTAACTGCTCATGGTCTCAGTAACTGCTCTCACCACCGGTCTGATCCCGATCTGATCTGTGAGTCCACCCATCTTTCCATTGCAAATCCTGGTCTCCGGGCTTACCRGCAGCAGTGATATGATCTTAATGTGTACATTCCGCGGTCCCCGACCCAACCTTTATTGTGGCACGACTTAGGATTTTACAATATAACATTGTAACACTTAATATAGCAGTTTAAACATGAATTATTTYGGGGCATCTATCACAATTGAAATCTGATCTCTTGGATAGTACCAGGGAATTGCAGTGGAGACGAGGCTGAATATGAGCCAAAAATATGCTCTCATCACAAAATAAGACAAACCTCATAGAGACTACATTTGGATTTTGGCCAGAAGACGGAGGAAAATTATTATATTTTTCTTTGGCACCGCTAATTTGGCACCAGCAATATTGTGTTAAGMTTTGGCACCATTTTCTTAATATTTTAGATCAGTGACTATAGTTTTTAAGAAAATAATCGTGAACATAAATGCTGAAGTGACCTAAACCTTTCATCTGTTTATCCCTGGTCTTGAATGCTTACAAACCCCCTGTAATTTTCTCATATGGCTTCTCGAACTTTCTGCTCCAAGCTAATGTATATCAAATTTATATGACAAAGTTTTTTTATGTCTTTCTAATAGGAGTAAAAAAGATTACAAAAAATGTGAGTGAAAGTCATTTAGTTTCTACAGKCTTCTGTGATAAAAAGTTAACCCCTACCACTTTAATGCATCAGTAACCATTYCTTATAGTCAGTTGGGAATCACACCACTAATGAGCTAAATACTTGATGACTTGAAGGTTGAAGGACTGAAAGACACATTATTATATTGCTTCTTTTAGAAAATGAGGTGAGTTCAAAATCCTGACCATGTGTTAATAGGAGCAAGCAATTACCTCCATATGATAATACAGGAATAAGGGGAAGTGTTAGTTAAAATTGCCTTGAAGTGGCCAGGTGGAGAACTCAAGCATAATTTGGTGAAAGCAAAAGTTTCATACAACATTTTCCCTTCATATTAATTTAGSTCCTTGACCAGAGTAAAATTGAGTACTGTGTGTTCGTACATTTCAAGAAGCTTACATTATTTCTATCATATTTTCAAAGTTTAACAAAAGTTCCAAATGCATTTCAGGTATGGAGTRCATGAAAATCACATAATATCATAATGCAGGTCAATGCAGATATATGCATTCCACATATGCAGATATATGGAYTCCACAACATCTTGACACATGTAATTTTGCACCAGTATAACATTTTTATCATTTCCYAGAAATGCTAGGCACCAACAACTCTCAGGCCCAGCTTTAAAATAACATATTAACATTATTAACAGTATTAACAGTATTAACATAAATTCATTGCAATATCAGACAGCATTATTTTGGAAATTCCTTCCATATAAAGGAAGTTCTCTGGCTTTCCAGAGCTGGAGAAACACTTCCTTTTTGTTGTTCTACCTTCAGCATCACAGGTAAGATATGCAAGCAGAGAAGAAGGGAACATGACCAGATCTCTACTTGTGCTACTGTGATCCCTTAGCTGACTGCCCAATAAATCCATAAACACACACAGAGAGACAGAGCTTCTGTAAATTGTAAAAGATGCCACCCCTGATCTTGTCTAGGATTAAACAGGAAAAGAATAAAAATAGACATTTTCTTCCAGTTSTCTATTGCAACAACAAATAGAGCATAACAACAAATTGCAAGGACTACTCTGACAAATACCAAAAACCACCAAGAGGATTTCAGACCAAATTTTCAACCTCCACTTCCTTCATTTATTCTTTTGCAATTCAAAAACAGAAAATACAGAAAAATGAAAAAATAAATAATCAGCTTTATTGTACTTTTATAGAAACAATCAGACCAATGTATTTTCTTTCTTTAATCCAAGAAGAAAAAAAAAGAGTGAGAGAGAGAAATGTATTATATATATAGGCAGGAAATCAGACTGATGCATTTATAAGGAGGAAAGAAAATACAAGCATTAAACCTGATTCATCAGCCAAACTTCCAGGAGGAAAGGGCACATGACATATTTGTTCAATATTGGAAAATCTTCTTTAATTTACTCACTGTAACAACTCCCTCCAACTTGCATCTTTTATAARAGACAAGGCTCATCAGAACATCATTTTACAAATTCTTCTACGGCCCTTCTGGTGTTATTTCTTACAATAAACTGGCCAGTATATGATTACTCTTTACAGCACAATTTTCATGGAGTCATATGCTCATTTCAAGGTCATGCTCACTGCGCTCTCCTGAGGTAATTTGTTTGGTGCAGAAGGGGCCCCTGTTTTTCTTGTGGTCCTTGTGTTCACACKACCAGAACCTCATCTCATCTGTGTAGCAGCTTTCTCATTCTGCAGCAATTTCCAGCCTGACTTCTCAAAGCTCTCTGTGGACTTCATGAACTTCTGCCACCTCACCCCTTCCTGCCCTTCAGAAGTGGGTGAACCGGAACAGGCAGAACGAGTGTTCTGACTGGGGCTGCACTATAACACCTGAAAGAGAATTGAGAAATTAATCTGGACCACAGAAATCTTATGCTTTGTTGAACAGAATGGAAGAGATTTTGATGAATCTYTGTACTCAATGAAGTTTTTCCTTCCAGCTCATGCCATGGGTGAAGGTGGTTCACTGAGTATTATGTTCAAAGGTTTTGTGCGTCTGTAAAGAAAGGATGCCAAAAGACCAGAGGAACAGGGAGCAAAAGGGAGCAAGAAAGCCAAAACACTAGACACAGCCACAGTAGCAATAGCAATGTGACCCTGAAAAATCTGACTGAGATCAGGTTTTGGGGCTGAACAATGGCTAAGAAGGTGAGAAAGTGGTAACGCAAAGAGCCATAAGCTCTTACTGTGCATTTCTGCTCTGCTGCAGGAAACAGAACTTTCTTTTCCAATATGCACAACAACATGTGTAACAAAAGTACATGACTCTAYCTGGAGTTTCTCCCATTAGTGCTTTTCCCAAAGACTAACCTTTAGTTATCTAGAAAGAAACCATGCTCCAATGTAAATCATCACATCACTAAAGATTATTGGGCAAGAAAAATTCTTCTCTCCCATTTTCATGGGAATGAATAGGAATTATATTGGAGGGGAGGACTAACATCTTGGCTCAAATTAAACACCTTTCTCCTGTTATCTCCAGATAGCCATTACTTTCTCTTGTTTTTCCTTACTCCTATCACTCCAGCATATAATTGCTGAAGGGTCTCAGACTTTGGCACTTAAGAGTTGCAGACCTCATCTTCAGGACTTTACATGACTTTGCCTCCTAAGGAAACTTTTAAGCACCATAACCATCCACACAATTTACAATTATACAATATGATGATCTTACACCAGGTAAGTGGGAGATGGTTGTATATTACATCTAAGGGAAGGAAACAGCAATCCTAATTTTCATTTCTTTTCCTCTRTTCTCTCCCTAAGTAAGAATAGAGCCATTTCTTTCTGCAGCCAGGGTGTGAAGAGTGGTGGTAACCTAAACCAGTTCACATCCTCTGACTGTCCACATCCTCTGAATATCCCCTTTTACTCAGTGTAACCTGATGTAACATTATTCCTCTTGCACAGGTGACAGACACCAAAATATTCAAGGGGCCCTGAATCACAGTGGAAACATTTTTGTGAAGGACACTGCCATATTTCTTATTCTGACCAGCCTTAACCATCCCCAGCATGGGGCTAAAGAGGARAGTATTAGGCAATTGGCAGCAGCTGATTGTTTGCTCTAGGGTCATTTCTAACACCTGACTGGTCTGATAAAATGTGAACTTCTACATCCATGAAATCAGGACCAGGAACCATGGCAATGAACAGTGCAGCCAAACCAAATTTTTTGTCTCTCTTTAGATTMATCCTGCACATGATTATGGGTAGCCCAGTAACAAGTCATGTGGAAGATTTTACCACCACCCTCCTATCCAAAGACCAAACCACATGACTACAAAATTAAGTAAGTGTGAAACAAAACCTCTCAACCTGGTAATAGCCAGTGTTAATTTACTGGCTTCCACTCTGTTAAAGCCTTTTCAGCAGCAGACTGGAGAGAAAAGCTGTCTTGTTCTTGCCTGCAGGGGTGTTTTGATGAGCTGAAACTTTATCTACRCTGACAAGACAGTAGTGAGCAAGTGTCAGAGCATTTTTATTCAGATCTCGGCCACACCTTCATAATGCTTCCTGCATCTCTGGGGACTACAACAGGGGGGAAAAGAAACAACCCAGATCATAAAACACACTGATCTGACTTTTCACCCAACGTTGTTTAAACCTCTAGCAGCCAAAATYTACCATCAGATTAGTCAAAATTATATGACCTCCCCCCTCTCAGAAAGAAAGACCTGAACCTAAAGTTCTATTCACATCTCAGGAGGTGGGTGGAGGGGATGGTGTTTGTGTGCCAAAGCCAAAGATGGAGAGAATACAGCCTGTGCTGCCACTGCTCTCCAAAACAAGAAATAGTCAAGCAAGGAATAAAATACATGTGAAGGGAATTGATTTAATTTAATCACCAGAAGTAAGTTGTAAAATCACTTCTTCCCTTCATGTCAGATGAAATATTCAGTGATTCTCAAGCTCTCTCCTGTTCTTTCAGCTGAGGAGACACAAGGCATCTTTGTCGGCAGAGGCAGCTGCTCAGGAGGCTGAGGCAGACCTGCCATCTGTCCACAGCTGATCAGTTCATCCCTGATGCGGGTGAATATGCCCTCAAAGAGTGGGAGAGGTGAAAAATAAATGCACTGACTTTACACCAAGCAAACCTGAACCACATTTTAAGAGACAAGACACAGTACAGAGATAGGTACAAAACTGAGAAGTACTTTACAGTCAGTGAGCAAAAACCTGTAAGAATGAAGTTCCTACCATATATGCAAGCAATCTCTGCTCCAGTCYTTGTTGAAAGGATTGGCAATTCAAGGAAAACTGACTTAATACAATCGTAATAATTTACCCAAAAAAAAGAAAGCACTACCAGAGCAAATCAGTACTTCATTACATTCCTATTCTTCCAAGCTCATCTTACTCGAGAGAAAAGCAGCACACAATGAGCTCATTTTTACTTTCTAGCCTTCASTCAAGAGACCAACCACATATCAAAGGATCTTAAAATGTGCATCWTTTAAGCATCAACATAAGATGCCCTAGTACATACAGTAGTTCAGTGCATCTTACATATGTGTTGCAGATAACATGGGGTTTTTTATGTCTCACTACATAAGCCACTGCACAAAAGCTAGGATATTTCTAGGGATTTCAAATCCCTTAAAAAATAGGCATTGTCAAAGTGTTATTTTTAAATGGTATAAATATATAGATATATTTATATCTATATATATAGATATATATAAATATTCTCTATTGCAATATTCTGTTTCCTGAAGATGCAAAAAATTGTTAAGAACACACTGTGCTGCATAAACTACTACAAATTAATATGTAATCTCAAAAAGTCTCACACGAAAAGAAGTTGGACTCATTTAAACTGTTCCTCATTGTAAATACTAGTAAAYAATCACAGCTAGGGCCCATTCTAGCTGTCATGCAATGAGATTGACATCTCGTGTGTTAATGCACTTTTTTTTTTTGTCTTATGACAACAGTAAGACATTATAAAATTCTAATTTAGCCTAACAACCAAAAATATTTTTAGTAGCATAGAGTCATATTTAAAATAATTCTGATTGTAAAGTTGCTGTTACAGTAGCTATTCCAGAGGCAAGTGTCTATYTGAGGATCTCTTTGGCCCCCTTCTGGCACCAAGACACAGCTTTCTTGCCCCTGTTCTCCTCCTGTAAAAATCTGGAATTATACTTTGGCAAAAAAAGAGCTTTAGTGCTGTAAACCTCAGTGATGTTTGTCTATGTTGGGCAGCTGGTGGTCCATTTAAGAAATGCATGGTCTCATGCTTGACTAATTAGTTGACAACTGAAATTCAGTGTTAAAGGCCTCTAAGGATAAACCCTTCCTATATACATATATATATCATGGAGTGATGAAAACTCCAAGATACTTGGAAAAGAAAGGCCTTGGGTTCATTCTAGACATTTTCCTTAAAATGTGAATTCAAGGGTAAGAATAAAAGATCTGGAAATCTGGTCAGTGGCAAGCTCCTGGTGTCCAAGAAAGACAARCATTTAAGAGTTTACCTTCAGGAARTAAGCCAGACCTCAGAGCCCAGTCACAGCAYTCCCAACCAGAGGTACAGCCCTGACCCATCTGAGACACCTGTTGTCTAGCTGGGTCAGAACACACTGCCCAAGTAATGTGTTATCCTGCTCYTGACTCTTAGCAGCATTAAAGGTACTGTATGTCCCATTCTTTAGTTGTCTAATAGGAGAACTGGAAAGTTTTCAGGTGAATAATTCTTCCAAAGTATGAACTATCATTAGTTGTTGCAATTCTGAATAGTCTTGTTAGCTATCAGTGTCCTATCCTTTCTTCTCATTCATATTAACTTTAGTTTAAACATCATCTTTACAGCAAGGAGTTCACAATTTTAATTAACATGGTATGAAAAGACATTTCCTTCCCTTTGTTCTGAGCCCACAGTTGAATTCAGCTGTAATGAGTCAACTCTTAACCTACATTTCCTAAAACACTAGATTTTTGTCTTCATTTCTATATATATCATTTTAGAATCAGCTTCAGACACGTGGATTTCAAATCCAATTTATCCATATTCAATTACTAAAGTCAAGAGATTATAAGGAAATTCTTTKTCCTCTCTCTGATTTTACCACTCAGGAAGACCAATGGACTTTAGAGTGATTTCCCCCTTGGATTTTGTTCCCACTTTTCCCTTCCCACATCCTTACCCAGGCAAAAACTAAAGAGGGARGTAAAAGTGACGTTTTTCCAGAGTTCAGTCAATCAACTACAGAACAGCTTATGACAAAAGAGACACTATTTGGCTACGTAGACAAGACACTATTTATCTCATTAGAGAGCTTTTCTGGTTTAGATTACACAAGGCAGAAGCAGTAAAGCCAGTACAGCTGCAGGCAAGGATSAGAATTTTCCCCAACTCACATCCCAGCTAACAGCCATAGGTCTGCCCACTTCTATGTGTCTATATGTTCAGTATCTCCAGCAGACTTCCCACTCCCACCAGGCAAAAGCCTGTTAGGCTGGTAGCATTTTCACTATTTTGTTCACAGCAGTCTTACTTTCCTTGCTGAATTCCTGGCTTTTAGTGTATTTAATCAAGACTGTAGGAGTAAATAAAAACATGAGGATTTTTCTTCCTTCTTTAAGTTTATCCCACCATTTTCACTTGCTGATTCTGGTTGCTAAATTGCTACCAAGTCTTGCTGCTTAATAACACCTGGATTTTTATAGATACAGAGTCCTTGGCCAGTCAGATCTAAAGCCTCTCWTGTCTGTCAATGAAGAGAAATTTCATTTGACTGACACAGATTATTAGTAGTATTGCTATCATTTTAATTACAGTATTACATGCATTTCATTGGCAGAKATTCTGCCTTACTCTGCCTCATTCAGAGCTGTTAGTCCTTCAAGAAACTCCATGTGTGTTCATGTGTATAGTCTGTGTGTGTACATATGTAGTATGCACATAAACACAAGTGAACTCAATCARTAGCCCTGTAACTTCAAAAGGCATCTAGTCACGACAAGCAACAACCTCCTGCCAAASGGGGAGAGGCATGTACAGGTGCAGAGTAATCCATGCAAGTCAAGAAGAGCACAGCAAGAAACTCAGAGGAGGAGCAGCCCAAGACCTTGCAGCAGAAGGGAGCTCTGACCTGCTGCTGTCTTCCGGACACCCCAGCAAGCGCCTCTTGTTGCGTCCAACGACAGCCCAAGGTAAGAGGCACGAAGCGGTTTCTCAAGCACCTCAGCAAGCAATATTACCGGCTCTGTTGCACAGACAGAAAATTAACATGCGTGCTCCCCAGCCTGCCCCGGGCGGATAAACCTGCCGCCTGTCAGCTCGCATCCTCGTAGGCAGGAGACAGCAGCTGGGGCAGCCGCCGGTACACGCYGCCTGACAGCACCCTCTCCAGAGGCCCGGTATTATTACAGACCGCACCTCTCTCTCGGCAGGCTGAATTAACTTGTTGTGACTGTGTGACAGCTCTGACGAGTGCCCGCACGGATGCAGGGAGCCGGGGTCACATGCTGCTGCGTGCACGGCCTGTCACCAGCCGCGCCGCTAAAACCAGACAAAACCTTGTCAGGGGAGATAAACTCCTCCAGAGGCAGAGGTAAGCCACTCAACCCACGGCACGGCTTGTGAGGGTTTTGATCCAGTTCAAGGACAGTATCCCCCGACAGGGCAGCCGGGCGTAGGTGGGAAGGAGCACACACGCTGGAACACACGTGAAGGAACAAGCAAAGGCAGGCAGGTTCAGCCGATGGAGCACAGGCAGGAATGCTGGGGGGGAAGGGGGATGTCACATCTTGCKGCCAGCAGTCTCAGGATAAAAGGGGCAAAGGGAAAAGCTTCCAATTCTCCCTGCAAAATGACATCAAATGAGAAGTAAAATAAAAGCACGGCCTCCCACTTTGAGGTTCTGGAGAGTTCTGGGTGTGCCCAAAAATTAAGTTAGGGAGCAGAGAAGATGAGCTTGCAAAGAAGAATGCCTTGTTAAATTTAGCMGTTAGCTTCTGCTGCAGAAGATACCTCTGCTTATGGCACACCTGGCACAGCCTGGTAAACCTAGCAGAAAAATTGCCTAATATTAAACTTTTTTCCTTCACCTTTCTCCATGAGCCTTTATCCTAAATATGAAGCCCACAGGCAATTGTGCTGACAGTATTTTCAAAGAGCTCCTACAGAGTACTCCCTGCCCTGCATCTCAGTGAGCTGTACTCCAAGATAAGGAAAGAGTGGTAGGGCTAAAAACCCCAGTGTTTGTTATCTTCTTTTAATTTGAACTACAGAAATTTTCCATTCTACTTGCTCTTCACCCAAAAATACTAAGGAAATGTGTTCACTCCCTGTATTATTTGCCACAAAAATACTCGGTGTCTGAGAGATACAAGGATTTTTACTATTCAAATGAAAACACTCAGCTTACCAATCATGTTTGATCAGCATATATGGAAAGCAGTTACTGAAAATAATGTACACTTTGAAAGTCATATTTAGTCCAGATATGGTCTCTCTACTTCATACCTCTGCCATCACACAAAGAAGCCTCCCTACAGTCTAAACACCTAAGTAAACAGAAGCTTCTACTGCTTTGCATTATTAACATAGCACAAAATAATTGGAATATGATGCTTTGGCCCACCCACTTGCCTAGCAAAGGGAAATCAGAGGCTTACAATGGCTAGCATGTTACTTTACAAAAAACTTTTTGTTTTTATGAGTTCTGCAAACAAAACCTACCCATGGGAAGGGTGTTAGCACCATCCAGAGTAAATGTCTTCATCCCACCAGTGATAAAAAAGAAGTTTAAATGGACACTAAGGTGTTTCAAAAGCAACCTTTGATGTAATTACCCTATAAGTATCWGGGGGTGTGGCACTTAGAGACAATTGGTCGTAAGAGAGGATTTCTATACCTTTGATCCCAAGCCAGGAGTGATTTTTTTCATAGCTCCTGCATGGAAACAGTTGCTGTTCCTATTCACCAAAAAACATAGGAAAATCAAATCAGTTGGGATACATTCTAGCATTAACAGGTTCCTGACTACAATTCCCACCTAGAAACAATGACAGTGGGATGTCACAGGTTTATTGTGCTTTTTTGTGWGCCATAGTCTTTTCTGCAAATCTCAAAATAAGAAAATTTTCAAAGCTTTATCTTCCATAAGATATAAAAATGTTATTGAGCAAGCAATAAGCCACTTTCTACTTATTTTAAAAAACATATTTGGCAACAGAAACCTTGTACTTTTCTGAAATGAGTGGAATTTTTCTTTGCCAATTGGTGGTTTTTAAAAGCTTAGCATGTAAGGAAGCAAACTAATATTATGTCCATTTGCAGAAAAACACCTGGAGTAAAATATTGTCAGGGTAATACTGAAGTTAGTACAGTACAAGTAACAGTAACATGTATGAACCAACATCCAGACATGAATATCCCAAAGACCTGAAGGGTTTTTTCTCTTGGAGCTCTATATGTATGATCTTACAGAAAGATCTTAAGGGAGCAATCCCCTGTTCCCTAGCAAGCAGCAACCTCAGGCTAATGGCTACCTTAACTTAGAATGAAAGGCAATGAGAATTAAACTACTTTCTTATGTCTATTCATTCTACTCATTCACAGGAAGCCTGTGATTTTCAGAAGAAAGTGTGATGAGTGGTGAGTCAAGAGTTCCAGAAGCAGAGGATCCTGTTAGCTTTTTTTTTTTTTCCACTCTTCTAGGTATTTTCTTCCATAGGTTTAATACATTGTCATTCATATTTTTGAGCCACTCCTCATTCATCATGCCTATCCAACAGAAAAAGCATAATTTTCCATTGACCTCTTTGATTTGACAATCTTCAGACTTCCTCTAGGAAGGAAGGAACATTCCTTTTTGTTTTTAGAGAAAAAATAATCAAGGCTATGTTCCTCAGGATCATGTAATGAAAACCCTTTAAAGCATGGGAATACAAGCATTTCTGCCTGAGAACAGTGTAACCAATAACCAACTCACAAACTTTTTCTGTCAGTTTATCAATTTGAAATAATCATGATCTTTATTTAGTATGGAAGTGGTAGAGTGTCTGGTCTGTAGGAGAGGCTTAGCACATCATGTTTCATACAGGGAGAGTTGTTCTCAGAGACATATATCTTTTTCATCTCCCCTAGTGATTAGTTGGGGATTGATCTCTCCCACACTTCAGGTTCAAAAATAACTTGATATTTTTACCCACAAAGGGAACAGTCTTCCTGCCACCAAACTGTGGCTAATTATCAGGTTATAGTCATCTTTAATTGTCAACTGCCAATGAAGTCCAATAAATAATAATAAATAAATAYGTATAATAAAATACTCTACAACCATAATGTCTAATGCTGAAACTATGACAGAACTCCAATTAGGAACTTTCTCCCCCCTACCATGGTTTGTAGACAGAATATACCTCTTGCTTTTTTGCAACTTTGGAGGCTGTTGAGTGAAGCAATTGAGAATTGCTATTGCAATAGCACCATGCAAGATCTGTCTGTGAACTGAAGTATTAGATATGTTAGCCTCCTAACATGACATTGTTAGCACATGGTATTGACAGTTCAGTGTGTTTGTAAACATCAGCTTTTTGTTCCTAACTACAAAGTAGCTGGTACACAAATACACACAAAAGAAGTCTATCACTCAAAAAAAAAAAAA
>CADDXX010000405.1:703719-763740 GCA_902810485.1 Alauda arvensis | reverse complement strand
TGGAGCAGCTCCAGAGCCAGCATGTGGCACACACAGCACAGCCAGGGCAGCAGGCCCAGCCAGGATGGCTTTGTGGAACACAGGTCCTGCTTGACCAACCCATCTCTCCTAGGACAAGTGACCCACTCTGTAGTTCAGGACACCAGGAGCACCATCATCCAACACTCTCTTGCTCAAACAAACTTTATTAGAACCAAGAAACAATTTTACAAAAATATATTTACAAAAACATATTTACAAAGGCTTCCACTCTTCCTGGCAGGGGGAGCATCATAACTGGGACTGTTTGCAGGGGCTGCACAGGAAGCAGGGACCTGAACTCGTTTGCCTTGTCAGCCAGGAGGGGAGGTAGCACAGCACATTTTCCTGTTCCTCCTCCGCTTGGCCACAGGCTTGCCTCTCCAGAAGATCCTCCTGGGCGCCCAGCTCTGGTGGAAAAAGTGCACAGTGAGTGGTCTGAGAGGCAGGAGCAGCAAGGGGTCAATCACGTCCTTGCAGGCATTCAGGTATTTGGAGGCATTGCCAGCTCTCATGGCTGCATGCAGCCCTCAGAAAGCTGCTCTTGGGAAGGGCTTGGCAAATGCGCCACCGGTCCCTACCTTATCCGGGGACTTCTTTGGCACGACAGAGGAGTCAGGATTATCCTGAGAGTCCTTCTCCTCCTCCTTCTCCTCCTTCTCCTCCTCTGTCTGCTCCTGGGCACTGCTGGAGCCTTCCCACTGGCTGCCATCATCACAGTCAGAGCTGCTCTGCCTGGGCAGCCAGTAGATCCCAAAGAGSACGAGGAGGATTTCAGCAGCCACCCAGAACCACCACTCCTGGCAAGCCAAGAGGAGCATTCTTCCTGGGGAGAGCCCATGCTGCCTCTCAAACCTCTCCCCCATCACCAGCAGMTGGGCCATCTCCATGATGCGCTCCTGCTCGTGCTGCCTCAGCAGCTCTTCTGTGACCTTCACTGCCGGAGGATCCACCCTCACTGTGTACTGGAGGATGCCCAGTAGCACCAGGATTGAGGTGATCCTTCCAGCTCTGGCCTGGGGGAGGAGGGAGAAAGCAGCTCAGCAGGGCAGGACACTGGGGAGATGGAGGCTGCAGCAGCTGGGGTAGGAAATGTAGGGCCCAGGGATGGGGACAGCCATCCCCACAGCCCTGAGGGCACTTGCCYSAAGAGTGGAACCTGCCCTGCCCAAGACACCCCCTGCAGGCCCTGTCCTGGGGTTGTGCAGGGAGAAAATCAGGAGGGCCCAACGCCCAGCTAGACCCGAGTCTGGTTATATATTCACGGCCATAGAAGAGAACAAAGAATGCTCCTGTAAGTTCATTGGCAACAGAAAGGAAGGCTAAGGAGAATCTCCATCCTTTACTGGATGGGGGTGAAATATAGTGAGATAGAATAAGGAAGAGACTGAGATATTTAATGCCTTCTTTGCCTCAGTCTTTAGAGTAAGGCCTGTGGTTCTCTGTGTACCTCTGGCCCCTGAACTGGAAAGCAGAGATGAGGGGCAGGCAGGAAACAACACCTGGGCAGAGGCACCCAAGCGGGATGCAGGCCCTGTGAAACTCAGCCCATGCTGGGGCATGACTGCCCTGCTGCTCACAGAATAACCAGGAGTTTTCCCCGGCTGCCCAGTCACTTGAGGGATTTGCAATCTTTCTTACCAGCCAAGTCATCTGACTGTGCTGTTCCTCATGCAGAGTCACAGCCTGGGCCGTGCTCGGCGCTGCCTGCGCATCTGCCCTCAGTGCGTACTGCAGGATGGCCAGCACCAGCAAGGTTTTGGTGACCTTCCCAGCCATGGCCTGCAATAGGAGGAGGAGGGAGAGAAGGGGCTCAGTGGGCTCGGGTAGCAGGGAGAGGGTGGCTGGGGCAGCGGGGGCAGGACATGGAGGGCGCAGGGACAGGGCAGTGGCGCCAGTGGTGGCACCTGCCCTGCCCGAGGTGCTCTCCACAGCCCCTGCACCCCGTGCCCAGCCTTGGCAGCTCCCCAGCTGCCGCTGCTCCGGGCCCGGCACAGCCCAGCCCGGCCCGGCCCGGCCCTGCTGCCGCACCCAGCGCTGCCTGGAGCCGCACTGCAGCGCCGGCACCGCGGCGTGCGGGGCCTGGGGCCGGGTCCCCTCTGATGTCACACACACCGCGCTCCATGGCCGCGCCCCGCCCGCCCGGCCCGGGCCCTGCATGGAACTCAGCTGCCGCTCGCATGGAACTCTCATCAAAACTGACGGCTTAGCGCCTCTGCAAGAAGGGGCAGGAGCCCCACACAGCTTTCAAGGGGTTGTGCAGGGAGGAAATTAAAAAGGCCAAAGCCTGACTGGAAGTTCATTTACCCCTGAATCTGCMGTTGAGGATGAGCCACAACTGCAGGACATCATCAGATAAAAGCAAACAGCACCTATAGTGATAGGACAAGGAGGAATGGGTTCAGACTGGGAGAGGAGAAATGTACGTGGTATATGGAAGAAACTTGACTGTGAGGGTTGTGAAGCACTGGCATAGGTTTCCCAGAGAAGAATTTTTCAAGGGAGGAAGTTGGAAAGGTGCTGTCAATAGTTACATTGGAACAATAAACAAATGCCTCAGTATTTTTAAAGCCTTCCAGATTCAGGTTTTGGTAGTCCATATGGTCTTCTGCCCCAAAACACTACCGCCTATTTTGAAATTAAAATTGAGTATTTTTCCTGGAATAAAGGTTGTCTAATCAGGTGGTTGGGATAAGGGTTCACAAACTGGAGAATCTCTTTTCAGTTCTTGCCTTAGCCAATGGTGTGCTGTGTGCCTTCAGTGTCTGTGGCAACGTTACAGGGTAGGGAGAGTAGGATGTGCTTTTCATSCTAAGGAGGAGAGCTGCTGTCAGAAGCTGAAATCCTGAAAGAATTAATGTCAAGTGTTCATGTCTCAATCACTGTGCAGAGGAGAAAAGGATTGTTACCGTGCCAATGAGTTAAGGTGATCTTAGGAAACAGGGTCTTGGAAGCAGGAGAGAGCTTTTTTGGGACCATCTTCCTTATCTTGGGTAACTGTCTCTWAAACCAGATTTGGAGAGCATTGCAGTTGTGTCTCTGACAGGGGAATTGAAACTATGAGAAAACCCAACCCACTTCGGAAAAGTTTAGCATAACAAAATGTGCCTGCACAAGGACTGTTCTGTAAATAGCGCTGCTAAGGGGCTGTGTGTGCACCCACCATCCACAGGAACCACACCAGAGATGGTACTGGAACCCTGGGTGGTGACACAGATCCTTTACCTCCAATTTTCACATCTTTCCTTCTTCATTTCTTCCTCTCCTTAAAAGTTTAATGTGCTGCTACTACAGGCTGTTCAGTGGAGTTTAACTCGATGCTGCTGCTGCGGGCTCTTCAGAAATTTTAAGWTGTTACTGACATGGACTGTTGAATCTATTATAAGGATTAAAAGTTTAAATTGCTGCTTCCATACCTAAAACTTTCTAAGTGGTTGTTTGGCATTGTTTTGCCTTAATCCAGTCCAAGGGTATCCTCCACATCAGCTGTCCCAGAGGAGGCAGTCCAGGCCTGCCCTCTCCAGATTCAACATTTTGTTATCCCAGAGCAGAAGGCCCAGGACCTCCCTCATCCCTGACAGATGCTCAGGTGAAAAATATTCTGAAATATTGCTGTGATTTTATTACATTTTAATACCCTGTGATAAAGAGCAATAATATCTCAAAATTAAAAGTGAAATATTATTGAGACATACAAAAGTGACATTTTATTTTTTGTGAGTCAAACTAGGGCTTATTTGAATTCCTCTGACTTGGTATGGAGCGTTTTCAAATGAGATATAAACCTACCACTTTCAGTTGCATATTTGACTTTTTTAACATCAYTGAGTAATGGCTGAAGCAATCAAAGAATGAGATTTATTATATTTTATGTATTTATTGCAAGGAATGCAATGTTTGTGAATTAAAACTATAAACAAACTTTAAATAAAATTTTATTTATAAATTTATAACRTAAATTTTACATTTTATATAAATTTTATTTTATCATGTTTGTCAAACACAAATACCCATATGCACACTGGCTGTTTAAAATCTAAAATGTACCGAAAAAAATGCAGCAACTCATTTGGAAAATGAGACAAAGGTAAACAAAAGAACCAACATAAAATAGTAATTTTCATCTTTTATAATTCAGTAATTGCTGCAGAATAATTCCTTTAGACATTGTTCTTTTCACATCCTCAGAGMGTGCAGCACATTTGTTCTGCTCACAGCCATAAGCTGAACCATTGCTGTTCTTTTTATTCTCTATAAGGGAGATGAATGAATATTTCTTCTTCGAGGAGAGTTCTGCATCCTATGGAGAAAGTTGTCAGAATGATCAAATTCAGCAGCAGTTTAAAATATATAACATAACTCACCTGAAAAATAGAAAAGAATATTTTTGGCTATATTCTTATTTGAATATAATTGAAAGCTAGCTGAGTTTCTAATCACTCATGTTTTTCAAATTATTGATTTCTCACTGAAGTGGCCAARCAATGAAAATACTGCAAATCAACCTGGCCTCCCTGTATTTTAGACCACAGAAGAATGGAAATATACTTTGCATTCAAGCACTTTTCATTACTTGATTAATAGACCTGATTCAGATTTGGGTCAGTGCTTGCTCTCTCTCAAAGGCCTGTTTACTCCCACCCTTGTACAAGTTATGAAGCAAGGACAAGCATCACCATTGCTGCGTGTTCCTGGTGAAGTAAATCCATTCTTTGGCCAGAATTAGGGCCTAAGCACACCTACAGCCRACAGAAAACATGAGTTTGGGTCATTATGTCAATTATTTTAGGTATTTTATATAAAACTGGCAGCCTCAGTGAGGATTTTCAAGAGCAGGTTTTGCAGCAGTGTACATGGAAGTACACACACCTTCCTTTCTCACCCACTGCAAACCTGACAGCTCAAATTGAGGCCAGCTCCCAATCATCTGCCATGTCAATTGTGCCAAATGACCCCAAACTACCTTTTCAATTCATAAAATATTCATCCAGTCCCAGCTGGGACTGTAAAATATGAATGCTTGGTTATGAAGTTGGTAGCATACTCTTTTCATTCTCTTATGTATGTATAAGGGAAATAGCTACACACCACTCACAAGTACAGCTATGTGAAAAATTAGTGCTCTAGAAAACCCCAAACTTCTCCATCTGTCACTCTGCTGGAAGCCCATTTGACACTGCAATCCTCTGTCTAATCCAAATKGTGGCCATTAAAAAACATTTCAGATTTTACCCTGCCATAAATTCCTACCCTCTCACTTCATATCCATCTGCCCTGTGGGAAATTTCAGTTACTCCATATTACCTTCTCCTGGCATTCAATATTCCATTGTTGGACAAGTATTTATTGATGCAATGCAATTCAGAGATAAAATGCTAATGAACAAAGAGCTTTGGAGTCTCTCAGATTGTCTGTCCACTAGTTTAGAGAACTGGAGAGTGCTCAGATATACAGCTTTAATCACAGAGGAGCTTAGTGCACAGAATACTTCAGGACACATTTGAGAAATTTTACCTGTCTTGATCTTGAATTTTCTTTCTCTTTTGTTTGACTGACAAGGATTAATACAAATCTTTGCATCTATGGGGATTTAAATATTCAACCCCCAAAACACTGTTCACACATTCTGAAAAATACTTAAAACACATTTTTTCATTAGAAAATAATACACAGACCTATCTGTATTAGATGTGTTTCTGTAAGTGCARATYTGTGTCACAACACAGTGCTTAGGGCTACTTGMAAGAGTTRGGATGAATGTCTTCTCTTTATAGTCCAAACAACTGAACAAAAATGCTCAGAAGCCCTTGTGCTGAGAAGCCCTAAGTGAAAAGAACTGAGCTGAGTTTGCCTTGTAGGCCCAGTGCTGTGACATGAACAAAAATGGGACAATGTCAGACTTTCTGCCAATTTGTGTTGGAACTATAGCCATCACCTTTAAAGAGAAAGAGCCACAGTACTTTGTGAGCTGATTAAACTTTACTATTTGGTCTCCACTGGCATCTGACTTACACAGTCGAACATATGAGGGTTTAGTGGTGATTGATGCCTCCTTCCCTGTCCTGGGGTTATGGTTGGTAGAAATCCTGCAGTGTTCACCCTCTCTTTGTTTCYGTAAGCCAATACTGAAGTTTCAGATTATTTACTTCCCAGGAAAATACTTTTCTGTGAGGCAATGTAGTGGTGTATGGAATATCTGCCAGAAAGAGAAATCTCTCCTGTAATCTGAACTCTGTGTTTCTGAGTGAGGAGCCAGCAGACAAAGGGGAAAGACCAATTGTTAAATGAAAGCAAATAAGGAGAAAACAAGCTAAAAAATAGTAAGGTCTTTGTGAGGGCAGGAAAAGGAAGATGAAAAGGAAAAKAATAAAGAAAAGAAGCTYCATTTGGCTGGCAGAGAAGCAGTGATGAGTGTGCTCATCTCATAATTATGCAGCTAAGCAGGAGGTACATCAGTATGGATGCTGTTAGGGCTAAAAATCTTGTCTTGCACGTTCAGCTATATGCACACCACAGTTTGCATGCTCATATGGACAAGCACTTGAAGGGAAACACAATCTGCTATAATGCCTATCTGCTAGACAAAATGTGCATGATTAGTTCCATATGGCTTTTCTTTCTGAAACAGCAGAGTTCCAAWGTGAGGAAAGATTTCAAACAGAGGTGATGATGTATTTCAAAATTACACTTCAATAATAAGCTTATGGGGCAGTATTGGCCTTCAGTGGGATTTAAATGCACATTAGTGTGCTTTGCTGAATAGAGATGTCCTTAAACATCTCCTTAAAGACATACACATAGTAAGACATGCACATAGTAAGAAGTGATCTTGTTTCTGTGGGCTTTGAATCAACTTCCAAGTGATTTGCTGCATGAAGCTTCCACAGAAGATACCTGCAGTCTACATAAAATCAGTATCTGTTTTCTAATGTAACATTTCCCTTCCTGCTGAGTTGCATTATCAAGTWGAGAAGTGCTAATGTCTCAGGTTTTCTGGTGATTTTTGCACCCAGAGAGTTGATTATAGAGTTTGAAGGAGAGCCGGAGTCTGTGCAGTTGTTTTGCAGAATTGTTTATTATTTTCTGATCTTTAAAAGTTCTCTCAGTCCAGCATGATGTTCCCAGGAAGCCAGAAAAGCAGAATCTCACCCTCCTACAGTGGCACCTGAACTTTTATAATCTAAACTAGGTTAATCATGTTTTCATCTAAGTACCAATAACTATGACCCATGTCAGACAGTGAAATCTTACCATAACCCAATCAAGAAAAAGCCACTACCTCTGCAAAGATGGAGGGGAACAAGAACCAGGAAAAGGACAAAAAACACACCCTGATTCCTCCATCTTTGCCCCATTCTATCTATATAGTAAAATCTAACAATTCTATTTTTTCACCCTGTGAGCTAACAAAAATCATACCAATCAAACCCACATGGACTTCCTTTCATCTTTTAAGCATGGCAGTGTTTACCAGGGAGTTAAATCAAGGGAATAGGTGTTTTTGGCTCTTTTGGCTCTGTCCCAAGACCCTCGGGGTCTCGAGCCTCCAGGGACTCCCAAAGGGGTAACCTGGTTTCCCACACTAATGCTATTCCTCTTCACCTTTTGGAGACTGATCCAATACTTAATGGAAGGAGCTGCCCAGTCTTGTATGTGACTATTCCTACCATTGCAGAGGAGGGAGTCCTTTAGAGGACAAATCACAAAATCCAGATGTTCCACTGCATTTTAATGTAACTCAACCCTGACTTTTAAACAGCACCTGACTTCTAGTTCCAGCTTTGAAAAGTTTCTAGGTGAGTTTTTCTTTCTCCACACACCAGACAAAGGAAATGAAGTAGGACAGTTTCCCAGATTGGATGTCTAAATTACTGCCTAATTTTAAGCGCTGTTAGTAAACTACACAAATAACCTTTGTCAGACAGAATTTTTTAGGGGAGATGGTTTCTATAGTCACTGTTTGTCCCAAATGCAAGACAGAAAACAAAGCTCTCTGTCCAGTGTGGCTGTTTGCTTTCAGCAGCTGAGAGCACTTCAGCAGGCACCCAGCAAGGGGCTGTAGGAACCGAGAGGAGCAGCTGTGCCACAGCTCTTGTCAGCACCTGCCCTGCCCTGCCATCTGCAAGGGGTGGCTTGGTTGGGGTGACAGTCACTCTCCACCGGAGACAGGAACATCAGGCTTCCAGGTGGGAATGTCCCAAAGCCAAACTGCTGAACACAGGAGAGTTTTAAATTAATCTTTGAGACTAAACACTGATCTTTGATGTTTCCCCGGAGAAAGAGGGATTCAGTGTCTGCAGTGTCTTGCCTGCTGTCTTCCATAACCAGGGATTACAAAACATGCCCAGGAGGCTGATTCCCAAACCAGCATCACCTTTCCTGTCATGTGAACAAACGGCTCTGCATCACAGGACAAGCTGCCAGTTCCCGGGGGGCATTTTGCACAGAGGTGATTGTCACCTCTTACTGAACTCACACTGCTCTGCAGTCAGAACTGTGAACTTGTGAGAGCAGGAGGCAAGGGTCCCTGCAGGACACTGGGTCACTAGCCTTGGCTGTAGGCACTTGGCCTGGGGAGGGGCACTGTGTGGTTCCTGAGGCTAGGGAGAAACTTGGAACACAGCACTTAAAAACCAGAGAAAAGTGCCCCAGTGTGGGAGCCAGAGCTCTGCCCCCAGAAAACACAGAGCCCACTGAGCCGTGGGTCATGGCTGCTCTCTGCTGTGCTGCAGTCCTGCCTTTCTCAGTGGCCCAAGAGTAATGAGGAACATTCCCACCCCAAATAT
The DNA here is from genome assembly GCA_902810485.1 of Alauda arvensis. NCBI lineage: Eukaryota > Metazoa > Chordata > Aves > Passeriformes > Alaudidae > Alauda > Alauda arvensis. Next base: position 754,936 of record CADDXX010000405.1, on the reverse strand, counting down.
GCAACACCTGATGTTCGGAGCATTTTTCTAATCTCGGGGAGGTGGAGGCTCAACTTTTCCTGGGATTGGAAGAGCCTAGGATGCAGGTCTGGTGTTTCCCAAAGCAGTGCTCTCTGTTATCAGTCAGAAGTAGGGCGTGGTGTTTTGTGACAAAGTCTTCTTAAGTGAGCTCCAGGATAGTTCAGACTTRTGAAATGAATTCTGAATTTGGTCAGGCCCCAAGCAGCCTCAGAAATTCAGCAAAAGCCCAGCTGGTCAGCTCAGCTCAGCCGGGGCCAGTGCTGAGCCTGTGGGTGCTGCAATAGGATCTCAGGGGAGAATTTCCCTGGGGATTTAGGTGCATAAAACAAGAGAGACAGCATTTCCCTCAGCTCCTTACAGGAGGGTAGGACAAGATCTTGCCTTGATTCCTTCCCTGCTAGGAGCGTTGTAAGCTGTTCCTCCTCCACCACCCCAAGGTGTTTRTGAGTAGCCCAGCCTGCATGTGAAGTCCTATCTGAATGCAGTCTTTAGAAAATTTTATTTCCTAATACAGAAATAAATGGCTCACAACAAGGAATTGAACTGCTGTCACTTCYCCTCAGGCAGAGAAGGGAACTCCCTGGCAGCTTCCTTGCATGCCACCAGACACCTCCAGTCCACAATGTACATTTTGGATAYAGACTCTTAAATTCTGCCTAAGCACCACTTTGCATACATAAATCTCTTTTTGGGACTGAGGATTAATCCATGTGCTCACTTTGACATCTGCAAAATGGAGAATTTTCTTACCTGACAAGAAAAGTGAAAGGATAAATATTTCAGAGACTACGAAGTACTCAGACAACTCAGCGCGGGTGACAAAAGTGCTTTGGCTAGACAGGAAAACGCTTCTTTAAAATTCCCAGAAGAGCAGGACAGAATAGAGATGAGATCCAGCATTGTGGGAGGCAATTGCAGCACTCTGTGTGATAGATGGCATAATTCCCAGGAAAATGGAGCTGTGTGCAGACTTCCATCCCTGGTCCCCTCCCTTCACTTCTGGCACGGGCTTCACCCACACTCTGTGCCACCAAATYGTGCTGTTCATCCTCCTGCTCTTTAATTCTTGTTTGGGACATCAAATCCTGCAGGAGGAGATTTGGGATAGAAGTCGTACCGTATTCATGCTGGTTATTGTTGTGATGTTACAGGACAATCTTTGTAATTCCTGCAGGGACATAGCCTCGGAGCTGTGTCCTACAGAAATGCAGGAAGAGAAGATTTAGGGGGAAACGGACTTATTTGAGTAAATTTTGACCACGTGCAGATCTCGGAACTCTCTCCCCCAGGCGGGGCAGCCCTTGGCGGTCAGCTCGGGCCGCTGGAACAGCGAGTGACGCCGGGTGGCAGCGCCGTGTTCCGCTGCTGTTTGCAGGCTCGTCCCACGAGAGGGCAATGCAGCAACATCCATCCCASTGCCTCCCTCCCGGGAAGGGATGGAGCTCTGCAGCCGGGAATTCCGTGCTGCAAWATACCTGTGGTATTTATAGAAAGAGCGTTCACTCCTTTAAAGTGTTGCTTATAGCGGTAAAATGTAACCAGTCTGCATTAAATTTCATCTAGCAGAAGCTGACATGGCTCTCGGCTGCTAGCCAGTCTTGGACRCCTAAACATCCAAAGAAAACCATTTTTCCCCCATATCTTGGACACTCTATCAGACAATTAAACTGGAGGCTCAGTGCTACAACTCATGCTCAGGGGGTACCCTATTTAYCAGCTGTTTTAATAGGACTGACAGTTTGAGTACAATACCATGGGTTTGTGTGTTACTTTCATTGACCTTTATGCAATTAAATACCTTACTTTGTATCTCACCCTCGGGTATGTAATCTCTTTTGTTTGGCTGACAAATGTCTGCGTCACCTCCTAACCTGGTTAAACCAAATGAGCTTTTTGAAAGTGCCACTGACAGCAAATCACTGTGCTCTATAAAAGCTTTGTCTTCCACTTGACTGGAAATTGCTTACCATGTGCTAAACACTGTTGATAGTGCCAACCAAAATATGCTTTTCCCCCCACAGACTTCATATTCTGTCTGATATTCCAAAAGACTGTGCATATGTTGCAGCTGTCTTATCAGAGGCAGCTGAAATATTTTTGTTCTGAGTGATTCAGTTATACACAAGTGATTTCTCTTTGCTTTGCATTGCTCACAAGTTACTGGCCAGCTGCAGGCTCTGGTAGTGGTTTGCAGTGTCACCAGCCATTAGAAAGCAGRAAGCAGAGTCGTTAAGCACATCCTGACAGGTAAATGAGAGAAGAACCACATCAGCRATGTTGTGAGGAACTCTCTGGGAAGGAGGGAACACATTCTTACAGGCAACTACTTAAAATGAGTGAATAAGCGAGGCGACATAAAGGACCTTGCTGGCTGTGACTGYGCTGTTTGCAGCAGATGATGAGGACAGGAAGGCAGGGATGCAGGGAGGCCGGGCAGCTCTGGCTCCTCCAGTGTCAGCCTGCAGCCAACCGTGCCAGCGTGAGCAGCAGCTGGGCTGCAGGTCCTGCCAGCCCCACGGCCACTGAACGGTCAGCATTTTTTGCATGGCAYAGACATTACTGTGTGCTTCTGCCACATCTCTCGCTGTTTAATCACTACAAACAGTTGGGCAGCTCTGTGGAATGGGGGAGTTGAGCAGCTGCATTAGTCACTGTTTGTGAAGTGGTGGCTGGGGCACGTGTCCCTGCACAGCCCGCGTTGGGCGGACACACCAGGCTGTCATTACCCCTGCGATGAGCTGCCACCCTGCCAGGCCAGCATGGTGGAAAGCAGAGTCATTTGTGCCTCAGGGATTGCAGCACTGCTGGGCTGGAAAGGGGAGAGAGCCTTACAAGATTGGGAAAAAACTGTACTCAGAAAATTGCCTGGATGAAGAACTTCTGTATCCATGAGGACAGATCATAGTCCCTAATGATCCTGTGCCCTGCTGTGAGAAGTGGCTGTGCTGCCATCATGAAAAATTAAAAATTAATTTACTCTCTGTTTTGTTTTGCCTTSCTTTTGGACTCCCCAGGTGGTCAGGGAGCACTGTTACCTCCCAAAACTTTTCTGCTGGCTGGGGAGACACCGTACTCTCACGAAGGAGACTGATATGGTGTCTTTCCCCACAAGGTGTATTTGAAAGGGTTCTTAAATAAGTCTGTAGTTTCCAAAGGGACTTTGGGAAGGTCACCAGCAAGCTGTGCCCAGAAGGTGGTGAGGTGGGAGCAGTGCAGCTGGGCACAGCCCAGTGTGCAGGGCACTGAGCAGCTGCTGCTGGCTGCACACACACAACACACTCAGAGCTGCCAGGAGAGAGAAAACATTTCTGATGAGAATGCGAGGGAGATTAAAGCACAAGTGGAAATAGCCATGCATCAGTCATGCCAAAGGGCACTCTGGGGCCAGGCTGGGAGGCTGCCATGCTCCTCTCTGCCCCGTCACACCCCTGCAGAGGTGACAGAAGGCAACAGGCAGCACCAAGAAGAGGATCCTGCTGGTTGTGGAGACCAAAGCATTGCCCACTCCGGGGCCAGGAGCCTGGGGCTCTGCAGCYCCTGCCCAGGGCTGGCTCCAGTAGGAAAAGCCAGTGAGGGAGAGCACTGGGGCTTCTGTCCTGGTCTGGGGACTTCTGTCCTGGTCTGGGGGCAGACCCTGCTGTCCCAGCTTCACCTGYTGGGCCCCTGGCTCAGGCACAGAGCTGCCCTATAGCCACAGCCATGGCTGGCCATCCTGGGGTCTCTGGGGGTCCCTGGTTTCCCATGCTGGTTCTGTCCTGGGGCTGCTGTGGTGATAAGACAGCCTGGAGACCAGTATGACCATTTACAGGTTCATTTTCTGTTCATGAAAACAGTGGCCTTCTCCAGACCAAGTTGCACCAACTTTTCAGAATACTTCAGCAGTAACAAACCACTGGATGGAAATTTTCCTTTACATTACAAGATTTGCTTAATGGGAAAGGACATTACCATTGAGAAAAGCAGTTTTTCCAGCCCTCAGAAACAGATGCCAGCCAGCAACAAAAAAGAGAAAAGGGAAAAAATTATGGAAATTATAAAAAGTTCAGTGACTTTTAAAATGTGATTCTTTACTTGTGTTACATATTTGACAGCAAATTGCAATAGGCTTTTTAGCAAAAATAAACTTGAGTGGGCTCACAGGAAATGTTACCTGCAACACCCATTTGTAAATAGGGCTACACAAGTTTTACTAAAGCATCATAAAGAAGAAAGTACAGATTTAGTGTGACATGCAGTTTGTAAAYAATTCACAAATCTCCAGTTAAATTTGAACACTGTGATGGATGTGCACATGCAGAGGTTGGATTTTGGATAATTGCCACTGTTTAACTGCTGAAAAAAAAAGATGAGAGGCAAAGCCTGAAGAGTTTTGSCAGCTCAGCCACTTCCAAAGTGACCTCCCACCCACCACAGTCCCATTCTCACAGCACAAGCTGCTGTGCAAAGCCACTGAAACCTGCTGGTGACAAAGCACAAACAAACAGTCATCAGTTTCTCTTTTAAGAAGTAGGTAAGACTAAAACAAAGCCAAGCTGAAACTTAGGCCTAAATTAAGAAGTTTGTAGGACAGGGCTGGTTTTGTCTTGTGGCAGGGRACAGAAGCAGACTGCTCCAGCCTCTTCCAGGTCTGTGCCCACAGCAGCAACCTGTGTGGATGGTGTWATCCAGAGTTTGCTGCAGTTAAAATACACTTCTCTAAATCACCCAGCTTTCAACATGCCCCTTCCCACTATGTGGTTAAGTAAATACATATTCTCAGTAGCTAAAYATAAGCAAAGASGTTCATGTTTTTATCTCTTATTTGATTACCACCTTTGCTTCCAGATTTGCAGTGAGTACTCCCCAGCATCCAGATGAATGACATGTTACAGAACTGGGGCATCAGCCACTACTGACTAATCACAGTTTCATTCATTACATTTTACATAACTTAACTGGCTGATTCAGCTTATGATGAAGGGAATTTGCAAACCATTTAAACCTTTTGCAGTCAAGTTCATGACAATCTCCTTTTCCCACAACCAAAGCTGTTACCCCAGGTACCTGCACAGTTATTTCCTGCTCAGGATGTTTATCTATTTCATGGGGAAGGTCAGTAATTTCAGCTGAGACAGATTGGCAGTTAAGCTCAATGGGAGCCTAGCAGAGACCCCAGGTTCTGTAACCAATAGATTATATAATAGAGGTTTATTACTTTTCAGAAGGAATGACAAAACTAAACATTAACAGACAGCTTGACTTTCCTGTGGGGTCACTGTTCATTAAATTTCCCACTGCTTTTACAGTCTGAGCTGCTACATCATTTAGCTTTTAGCTCAAGTCATTAAAGCAAGAAGATTGTTTCTTTATTACCTTGTGACCATTCTTCATTTTAATGACATTTTTCAACCTCTAAACTGGCAAACACTATTTTCAACCTGCTAAAACTGGCAAACACTATTAAAAAAAGAAAACTGTGCCTTCTGTAGCTTAAACACAAACAATCCCAGTTACTTCCATCCTTCTCATTTAATATCTGACAGGCACTGACTTGTGCCAGGCAGGTAACCAGGTGCCTGCTGGAGAGAGATGGGTGAGGATGCAAACAGTCCTTGGTGGTAGACTCAGGGCAACCAGCTCTGATGGTGCCACCCTGTGAAGCAGCATTTTGTGTGTGTGGGGGCTGTAGGAAAGTGCCAAGTTTTGGCAGGTAAGAAACCAGGCCTAGGAACTGGGGATGAGGGAGTTGGACAGAGCAGGATTTGCCAGTGAGGGGTTTGGACACTGGGAGTGTGCACAGATGCCCTGAGGCACCACAGGGCTGCAGCTGGACCWGAAAGTAGTGGCTTCAACACCCCTGACAAGTTTTGTCTTCTCCTTTCCTCTTCCATAAGAGACTATGGGGACTTTGGACAGACAGCATCACAAAAAGTCATCCAGGTACATCAGAGAGGACTGGGAAGGAGGGCATAGAAAACAATGAGAAACTGTAGAGAAACTCCCTGCAAGAGATCCCATCCATCAAAGAATCACAGAATARAATCACAGAATGGCTYTGGTTGGAAAGGGCCTCAAAGACAATCCAGTTCCAAACCCCCTGCCACAGGCAGTGACACTTTTCACTATCCCAGGTTGCTCAGAGCCCCATCCAGCCTGGCCTTGAACACTTCCAAGGATGGGGCATCCACARCTTCTCTGGGCAGCCTGTGCCAGGTTCCACCCTCACAGTAAACAGCTTCTTCCTAGTATCTAATCTAAATCTAAAGTATCTAATCTAATCTAAACCTACTCTCAGTTTGAATGTGAAGAAAGACATTCTAAAATTTCTTATAAGATAGATAACATTTATAACTTTTTGACAAGTAAAATAATAAGAAGATTCATTACTCAATCACATTCAATATCTACAGATTTCAACAGCTACAGGACATTACTTTTTGGACCATTCTTTCAGGTCACAGGTGATTTACAAACACAAGGACCACAATATCAAATATTTGATGAGAGAACAGAAAAAGAGAACCCTCTTATCTTRYATCAGTCATTTCCCAAGGAAAAAAMCTCTTCTACACATTCTATGTTTATTACAATAATCTAATTCCTTCTTTTTCTGATAACACAGGGCTCATGCCTTAGATTTTACATTGTTTTTGATGAAATATTGAACAAAACTCATGTTTGCCTCTTGCTCATCAATTGTGACCTTTGAACTTTGTTTCCTATCACTGATTGATGTTGGAGCAATGCAACCTGACTTCTTTCATGTCTGCCCACTCCAAAAATGGAAAGCTGACAAAAGCAATGAGACAGGAGGAGGCAAACATCTGTTGWATCAGTGTTCTATGACTTAGAGATGTTTTTTTGAGCCCTTAACCCTGCAGACTATAACAGCTATGGAGGCCTAAACCAAGAAACATCTGGGGGAACTTTGCAGCTGAGCAACAATGGGGGAAGGAGGCCGTGCAACATCTTAGGGTGTTTCTAACATTACAAGCTCCAATTGTTTTTCTTTTCTAATACCAGATTTATTCTTTGAGGCCATCACTAAAATGTTCTTTGTTTTTCCACCATGAAACAGATGGCATGAATGTGCCCTGAGAKTTTAYTGCTATGTTACAATTTCACCGTGTCATGCTCAAACCAATGGGTTCATTCAGYCCACAATAAAACCTCCATTCTGCTGTGCTGCCAGTGGATGCACTGAATAAAATGGCAGCTGAAAAAGTTTCAAGTTGGCAAATCAATATTCCATTACTTGTCTCATACAGGTTTATTAGCAATAGAAACAAAGCTCAAGAACAGATAAAAGCTTGAAATGGTTACTTGGAAAAATRTAATGAGAATGGACTTGTGCACAACCACTGGATTTTTAATCTTTTTGGGTTTTAGTACGTCTTTTTCATCATTTTGAGATTAGACAAAATTGCTCCGTTCTTTTCTCTGTAAGGCTGGTCAAACTGCTGGCTGAAAGAATCTTGCTYAAGATTATACACAAGTGAAAGAAAACTTCTGTTACAAATTTATCTTGGCACTGGTGTGAATAAAAAAGAGTCTAATTGGTGAAGAGGTGTTCTGAAGAGTGTTCAGTTCAAGAGGAACATGACTRAAGGGAAAAAACCTGAAAYAGAGCAGGATTTARCTCCTTACAGTCCTTCAGTGCTTTTCAAGCACAGCAAGAGTCAGCTGTTAATGGTTTACAGCCAGAGGCACTACAGGAATTTGCTRCTCTCACCTCAGAGGGATTCTCATACCCAGGGAGGGTGGAGTTGACACCTGAATGCTGAAACATTCCTAGAAATCCACTCCCTTGATTTCTTAGGGCGAATACAGCAGGCCAAACTCACTTGTTACTGACAGAGGCTTAAAAGGGAAATGACAAGAAAAACATTGCAAATCTCTTGGCTCTAGGGGACACTTTATCTGCCTGCCCTGTAAAGAGAACCTTATTCACACCACCAAGGGAGCAGAGAGGTGACTTAAAAATACCCTAAGGGTTGRAAACACCTATCAGGTGAGACAGTCACTGCAAGGCTGCTGGGATAACCCCAGCATTCGTGCACGACTCCCTCCACAGCAAGCAGCTCTGATTAACCCTCTCTGGAAGCTGCCTCTTTCACACAGATTCCACCAGTGCCTGCACTGGCCCATCCCGTTCAGCAGACCCRTGGCTCTGCAGGGTGGCTGCTTCTGTGTGACTGCTTCAATGTCCCCGTGCTGATCTCCCTGCTGTGGATTTGCTGCATACCTTGATACCAACCACAGCACCAAGGCAGGCCAAGGCAGAACAGAGGAGATGGTGTTAATCTGATCCTAATGCAGACAAGAAACCTATAAAGGTATCAGAGAYSTGCACRWGAGCAAAGCCAAGGRCTCTGGAGGACTTTTAAACAACTACTACAAAAGTAATTACTTCAGTTGAACAGGCCTCTTCCTTTTCTCTCTCTTTTTTAATTGCACCACTTTCTTCAGATTCAGCCTTAAAAGAGACCTTTTAACATTTCTGAGTGCCCTTCAAATAATTAGATTTGCAAAACTCACCCTGTAGCGTTCTATTAAAATTAATTAACTCACCTGCCAGCAGTTTAAATAACAAAGTGAAGAACACAATTTGTATCAGGCACTGGACACTGATGGTGGGAACACTCCCAAGGTACYCTCACAGGATTTGTTTCAAGTGCCTTCAAAGCCACGTAAAAAGCATGCAGCTTTTAGAACTTGTCCCAGAGAAATTAAGAGAGTAAAAGAGACAGGGGCAGGACCTGGAAAAGTTCTGATGCTCACCCAGCCTCCTTTGGAGCCCAAATCCTGCTGGGACACGGCACATGGAGAGAGGGRATGTGCCCAGTGAGGGCTCAGGGGTTTGTAAAGCAGAGCAGCCATCTCRGGGCACGGGGAGCCAGCACAGCTCTCCCAGCCCTGCAGGTCTCACATGGAGCAAGCAGCTCTTCCCACAGCAGCTTTGGCCACGTGGAGCACGGTGCCACACGCTGCTCCTGAAGCTAAAGAGGGCTGTGAGCAGGGACAGTGCCTGCTCCTCAGGGCATTAATCACTGCACGGTCACATGCAGCTGGCAGCAGGCAGAGAGGCTGCTCTGTGTCACAGCACAGAGCCTGAGCTCCTCCACCACATCTCTGTCAGTGCTGGGCACCCCCACGAGTGGGGAAATCAGCACCTCTGCCACCTCCCACCCTGCAATGCCTGCAGCACATCCCAGTGCAAGCAGCCTCAGCTGTGCTGGGGACACACAGAGGCAAGTGCCATGAGGAGGTGGGGGACTGCAGGGTGGCCTCTTGCAGAATCTCATCTGTGGCATCTCGAGGAAGAGGAGCATTTGTTCACTGCCAACAAAAGCAATCTCTTTAAAAGAAAGGATTATCAAAATGGTGTTAACTATGAGCAAGTTACTCATTTGTCATTGTCACCAGCACAGAGGAGGTGCAAGATGAAAGGTCCCCAGGCTGTCCCCGGCTCTGAAATCCTGTGTCAGACAACAAAGTGAACTCCACRGGCTTCCAACCTTTGCAAGCCTTGGCACACAGGAGCTGCTGGGAAAGGGCAGGCCAAGGGAACTGAATGCTTTGGGGATGTGAGGTAGCAATACTCAGCTGCCTGGGGGGGATTTTGCACACCCCAGAACAGGACTCTGGGAAAAGGTCTTACACCTTTGGTGTGACTTTGGAGAACCTTTTTAACACAAAATGGGCACAAAATGTGGTGCAGGGAGTACTGGTGAAGTGAGATGGCTTAGTCAGCCTCATCAAGATAAACACAGCAATCTGGAAATCTCTGGACAAATGAGCAACGTGGGATGATCTTTTTTCAGTCATGTTGCTAGGAGACATCACCATAATCAATCATAAAACCATCAACTGCTGCTACTCAGGAATTTTTCTAATAAACACTTCTATACTGAAGAGTATTTCAGTGAAGCTGAAAGTGCTTATGGGATCATGCCAGCTTTGACAAAAACAAGCAACAAAACCTACACTGGTGAAGATTTCTCAGGTTCCAGATGAAATTTGTGATCCATAAAGTGCAATACCAAGGTTGGTGTCACCAGCATATAAAAAAATCAAGAGAGCAGCTCAAACCCACAGCCTGTGATATCCCATAACACAAATATACTGCTCTGCTTTCCAACAATTCATAAGAAGTTAGTAAGTAAATTAAGTCTGCGTTAAGTAGTTTAAATTAATTCACTATACCCAGAGATCTGCATATAGTATAGAGAATTTCAAAGGATTTTGAAGCTTGAGAAAGATAAAGACTGCAAGCTTAGTCTAATATTCAAAGCTGCCTAATGCCATGCAATGAAGGCAACACAAGTTCAAATCCTTGCTCCAGGGCTGTGGGTGAAGGTCAGGGTGAGATGAGAGCCAGCCTTCCTCAGGGGCTGGGGCTGGCTGACAGCTTGGCACTGGGATCAGGATTCTGTGAACAATTTTCAGGAAGTCAGTGCTGGGTTATGCAGAACAGTGCATGCTGAAATCTGAAAGCAATGKGCAGAGCACTAACTCCTGCCAGTGGAGGAGGTGGTAGTGTGTCCATGGAGCCAAGCTGCCTGTGTGGAAAGGCTGGAAGGTMATGAGGGTGGAAACACAATTAGGCAAGAAGAGGGAAACTAAGCTACAGAGCTGAAAAAAATTGAAAATACCATTAAGACATTTTGTTCAAAGCTGCACTTCTTCTAGAGAATCTGCACAACAAATATCAACTGTTATGCACTTTGCTAAAGGACATTTGAAACATTTTAGGGGGAGCAGAAAATGGAGGTATCGTTATTCAGCACTTTTATTAAACAAAGTGCAAAAACCAGCAAGCTAAGAGGAAAAACCCAACTCAGAAACAGAAAAAAAAAAAAACAAAAAAAAAACCAAAAAAAAACGTAGCTTTTCATGATTACATGTATATTTAACCTTCACCCCTCTGTAAGGAAAAACCTATGGTTAGAATACAATCATGAACAGAAAAGCAGCACAACAAAAGCATAAGGAAAAAAATTAAAAATAGTAATTCTAATAGTGAATGGCAATAAATTACTAGTGCTAAGAGAGTTTAAGGGTACTAGCTGGGGAAAATGTTTGAGCTGGTCCCATCACCCTTGCTCTTCTTTGACAGGACTATATTTCAAAGAAAGTCCTGGCAAGAAATGCTGCCTGCAGTGGTCTTAATCTTGGAAACAACCACACGAGGTGGCTGCCTTCAGTCTGGTAGTGAAAAGCCCAAGGTGATACAGCCTGTGCCTCCCCGTGTGTCACAGCAGGCTGACACCTGCCTCAGGTCCCAAACACTGCCCTCATCCCCTCAGCTCTTTGTCCAGCACTGGAATACTGCTTGGCCTGGGGGTGGGCAGAGCAGCAAGGTCAGGGGAGGGAAGCAGGGAAGCCTGGGTCCCAGAGCCACCATGTACAGCTGTGTGTCACCACACAAACAGCTCCAGGCCCTGTGCACAGCCAAGAGCGGCCGCTGCGCCACTGCCAGCGGCAAGAGCTGAGTGAGGAAAGAGGGAAAAAYCAAATCAGGAGCCTCTGACCCATGGAATTGATCCAGGGTCTGTTGTGTGTGAAAACACAGCCCACACCACAGGAAAGACCAGGGAATCAGTCTGGTACAGATTATTCCGTAGGCAGAAATTTCATTGCTGGCAGYATCAAAATGAATTTTTTAAATACTTGTTTCCTTCTTGCTTTAAGCTCCTCAGCTAACCCTGGGAGYCACACAGTGAGGTACAGTGCTTCCAAGTGGAGAAGGAAACAGCAGGGCACGCYGAAAATTGTCGTTTTGATCCTCAGGCTTTGTTTCTAAAGGGGAAAACAGCACAGCAGTCAGTGTGTTTTTATTGTAGGATACATAGAGAGAGGACAGGCAAAGAGGACATGGGTCTAATATTACAGCAAACATTGGCAGATATCAAAACAGTCAGCAATTCCAGTATAATATGCTGTATAATATTGTGCTGGAGATACCTGTATCTATCTGTAGATATGGTCAAGATAGCATAAGCAAGACCTTTCCTGCATGGACTTGTTACTTAGCATTCAATAACTCACTGCCAAATGAAAAATACAATTACTGAGATACCCCTGCAGAAGAAAAGTGTACTTCAACTTTCTGGCAAAATTCAAAGTTCAATTACCCTGTAGCAAATCAATCAMATGTGTGTGCAGCAAGCAATGAAAAAGTACAGCTGTCACCTCCGTGCTTTCAGCTGAACATGGTTTTCCTTCTTTTTAAAAATCAGCAAGTAGCACTAAGAGACATTTACAAAGCTCACATTATGCAGAAAATAAAAAGAAATCTATCAGTGTGATTTAGAGCAGCACAGCACAGCGCTCTGGGCATGAGAAATAAATAATGAACATTCATCACTGGTAACCTGCACAATGATCTGATTTTTATAGACACTGAGATCCATGACACCAGTTTGGCACAGCATCCCCACGTTGCCACAGCTGGAAGCCAGGCTGCAGGGGCAGCTCTGCTCTGAGCCATCACACAGGTCAGCCCCTGCTGATGGGTGTGTGGCAGGGCACAAATGTGTGTGTGCACTGCAAGCCCCAAACCTGAGTGTCCTGTTTGGATGGTGCTGGCCTGGGATACACAAATGAAAGCTTCCCAGGGGGAGCACGGGGCCACACTGAGCACTGACAGCTTGGGAAGTCACTGCCCTTTGCTGCTTCAGGTACCTGCCTTGGCCCTTTTGTTAGGAGCAGCACAAAACTGCACTGAGTTCACAGCTCTGAGACACAAACCTCACCCTGGGCTCCTCCAGCCCCTCCCACAGCCCCTGCCGGGGTGAACAACCCCAGGACACTTTTTCCTGATCACCAGAGTGGGAAGGGATGACACACACTTTGTGTGGCCTGGAATGGAGACCTTCAGTTTCCAGCAGGGATCATTACACAAGGTTGGGTTTGGTTTTGYTCTCTGTTAATTCATCAGTCCTATAGAGCTTGACATGAAAGTTTGTAATCACTTTCAAGTGGCTGMAGGGAACTTTGAAATTAGGTCCTCCAACATTTTTTTGCAAGTTTCCTTTCCCTGAGCCTRTGACCTATTTAACTATGGCTACAACAAAACACAGAATATTCTGAGTTGGAAGAGACCAAGAAGGATCTTTAAGTCCAGCTCTTAAGTGAACAGCCCATACAGGGCTTAAACCCACAACCTTGGTGTTATTAACACCAGACTCTAAGCAAATGAGCTCATTTCAGTGCTAAATGCTTTTTTTAAATAGGAAACAATACAAATTCACAACTCTGATAAAATTGAGCCYGAATTTTAAAACAATGGACTTGCCTACCCGCAAACAAAATTATATTTGTATTTTATATCATCAAAACAACTGATTCATGAAACTGATTAAATCCACAGAACAATAGAAATTAAAGGACCACTTAAATACACAAAGTTAATACTCACTGCAGTTGTGTAAAATTGATATTTTGAAACATTAGAGGCATCTTAAAAATTTTTATTTAGCATGTTGAAAAACAAATGTTACAAAAAATTTTCTATAAACATAGGCAAAAATGTTTAAATAGGATAATTTAATGTAAACCAAACCCCTTTAAAATATACAATACTGTAATCAGAGGTTATTTACATCCAGTGAAGAGAGAAGAACCTTCACTAATGTTAATATCATCTAAGCAAATCATTAATTTCCAGAATTTCTTAAAACAGAGCCACCTTTAAGTTAGTTTTAGTAGCTAAATCACTTCAGTCCTAATACAAGATGAAATTCAATGTTACATTCAGAAGAGGGAAGGGCAGTATCATGACTGTTCATGTCATCAGTCAAGACAGCACTGCATTCAGAGCTGCAAAACCTTAGAGAGGTACAACTATAAATTGGTATTTTTTACATGACAATGCATTTATAGGATAGATAAAACAACAAGAAAAAAAAAAGCTGTAAAAAACCCCAGTAAAAATAAAATTTTATTTTTCAATCAGCTTAGAAAAGCCAACCACAAGATTAAGCTATTTTCCCACATTTCACAAAACAGAACAAACATTTTGTAAGTTGACACTATTCCAACATGGAGAAAACAGTTCATRTTTTAGAGGAGATGGATTTGCACAACTGCCCCATACAGGTTTCATTTAAATATTAAATTTATTCACCAAGGCATAAATGTATAGCCCACAATGGCTTTCATACTCATGTATTCATAGAAAAGGCATTGTCCAATTAATTAAGCTCATAGATCACTGTAAGTTTTTGGTWGTGACTTTTTTTGGAATGGCAAGCATCGATTTTGGATTGCACATAAAAGTATCTACAGGACACAGTAACAGGATAAAGTAACATATTCAACTTAGGAGCCAGAAACAAACCCTTTAAAAGTGGTAGTGGAATAAAGAGTAAAGAAAACACTGAAAAAARAGAAAAGCCAGCTCATCTCTGAACTACTAAAGCAGTCTGCTCGTGTTCAGGGGATGATGACAGCTGCTTAACAACCCAATGTGACATGGGTGATCTCCATGCATTTCCTACAGGAAAGTCCTGTATCCTGACAAGGAAGTTACTGCTAACACTACTATCTGTGCTGGCAGGCACAGGAGGTGCCAATATGGCACAGACACTGAAGTTCCAGCTGTTCTGAGGTGCTTSCTGCACGCTGGGATGAGGCACTTTGTTCTGGTGAGTCTGCCTAAAGCAGTGGATTTATTAACTCCTGCTCAGCATGAAAGGAGCTTTAACTTCCATGAGGGACAATTCAGGATTCACAAGAGCTAAAACCACTTCAGAAGRAAAGGTCTGACAGTCCACAAACAAAACTCAGGCAATTTTTACTACAAGTGTCCAAAACATACTGTACTTATCTGCTTATCTTAATGCATCTATTATATAAAATGAATATAAATACGAGTTATAATTTTGACAGTGAAGTCAGGAGGTGGCCAGGAGTTCATCTCTAACACAACTTGCCTTAGCAGCTGAAGATCCCCAGCAGGCAACAAAGGCAACTACTCTTTGCCAAAAATGAAAACTCCACTTGTTGATAGGTTAGATCATATTCTTATCRAAGTGTGTATTTATACACCCACCTAGAACCATCCATTTCCTTCCAGTCTCCTTCCAAAAACATCCTTTGGGAACAGCTGGGCCAAGCCCCCATGAGAGGGACATTCAGAGCAATTTCAAACAGATAACACTGGCATTTCATTTGGGGTGTTYGAAACAAGACAGTTTGGGTTTCTGTTGTAAGAAAGCCAACATAACATAATTTAGTGCTTTGGGGCTCAACACATTTCCATTTTTGTTAATTGATTAGCAGAACACAGAACAGCACTAAGCTAATGCCAGACTACTTGGTGTGGGAAGAAAGAAAACTACAACTTAATACCCAGAAATTAAACCAAGCAATTGACTTTTCAATCAACCTGTGAAAAGAATCACCACACTAGAATTGGTACCACCTAAACCAAGTGGATGAAATTCTGTACAAGYCTGTATGCAACTTGCATCCATCTCTTCAGCCTCAAAAGGTCACTCCACACTAATGCTTGGGGTTATGCCTGGAAGTTCTTAGRAATCCCTGTTGGAATGGGTAAACAATGAATTTATTTGTTGCTGAAAAAAGATATTTATATTCTCTGCACCAGTACAAGGTGCACACAAGGAACATGTCAGTAGGCAAGGGAGTATCAGAATTTGAGGAAGGGGTTTACAGCTGACAAAACCTTGTGGAAGGTTTTCATAGTTGGGGATAAAAGGAAGTCACAGACACCGAATTCTTTCCTTTTYCCCCCTTTAAAAAGGAAAGTGATGCCTTTGGGTGTATGTGCTTATAGATTACATCCTGGTCCCAGTGAAAATCACAGTAGGAAGTCCATGATCAGGATTTTATCCACTCTTGAGTACTTCACTATTACTGTTGCATTAACTTTTGAGTTCTGAAGTTAGCATATGCATATAACTTCTCACCTCTAGTACAACAGTAAAACCAGACAGGAAAACAGGAAAGGCAGAACACAGGCTAAAACTTACACCATTAAATTCATCAATTAGTGTCTTGAATGGTCAGCTTCTAAGCATTTACAGAACTTTGAGCTGTAACAGCAAAAGCTTTAGAAYACACCTTTCCTGCTAGGACTCTGGAATTATTGCTCTTACACCAGCACTCTCTACATGAGATCCTGGTTTGAACACAAGGGCTACCAGCCTCCTGAGGGCCAGGAGAGGGTGCAGCATGCAACAAAAATMCAAGTGAGAAAAAGAAACCAACCAGACAAGAGGCAATACTGCAAAATCAGTCCCCTCAAGTGTAAATAACTATCAAATGTTGCTTAAGGATTCCCTATTGCAGGGAATTCTAACAGTCTGCAGTAAGAAAGGGGAAGGGGATCCCACAAATCTTCTGGGGAATGTGGACAGTGTTTGGAATAAAACAAGTGACATCCTTCAAAACAGAGGTACTTTTGAGAAGTATGACAGAGCACCACATCTGTATCTGCACTACACTCCCAATACAGATCCTTATATTTGAAGACATTCAATAGGGGAAAGAACAATCCCAAACCCAAAGAACYAGTGAACCTAAAAAAGGTGAAATTCATTGTATACAAGTCCGTTAAATTACAGAAATGCATAATAAGCCAAGATAAAGTGCTACAAAATGATTAATGATTTTTAAAAGGTCCGTTCTTCTTGTTTTACTTAGTACTGGTGACAATGGGGGTTAGTGCAATGGCATTGCCTGAACTGGAATTCACAATGTCTTCGTATTGTGGGGGTGGATCTAAGTGCTGTTCAGTTTCGCTCCTTCTCACACTGATTTCCCCAGTGGCTTCCTCGTAGGAAGGAGGAGGATCACAGTTTGAGAGCCTTGTGGAGATTGAGTCTGACTGTGCATCCGAGTAGCTCAGGCCTCCTGGGGAGAGCCCACTGATTTCATACATTTCCTCCTGCGGGGAGTGGACGATGCTGAGGGGCGGCGGGAGGGGCCCTCTGCCCTCGGCGCCCTCGCCCGGCGCCCCGGGGGCTCCCCGGGCCACGTACACCGACTGCCTGCGGGCCTTCTTCCTGAACAGGCATCTCCAGATGACAAAAACCACAATCAGGATAGCAAAAAGGCCAATGATTAATGGAAATGCAAGGTAAAATGAATACCAGCTATGTCCTGTGTTACTTTCTCCCTGGAGTCCGTTTTTGTAGACTTTCCAGAACTCTTTCTAGAAGAGCAAGACACAACATGTCAGAAGCTATAACAGTTAATAACAAACAAGCAATGTAAGCAAGCTGTTTTAAAGAAYGAGGAGAAAACAAAAGGCATTTCAAATATTGATTAAAATAAGAACTGGCATGGATGAACACAYACAAAATTTCCATTTTTCTTCTCGTGTGATYAGTGATACAAAAGGCATTTGGTTTTGCAAACAAACTCCTTGCCACTTTTAACATTCTTCTGTCTGCACTCCAGGTTTACAAACATGCAGCAGAGACAGGACTAAACAATAATACACTCAGAAAAGAAAAAACAAACCCATCACAAAACAAACTAGGAAAGAAATATCTCAACAGCCCCTGCCTAATCAGCATGCACATCAGACATCCCGTGGATCAGAATCTGTCAGCACCACTCAAGGTACAAGTCTAGGGTTTGTGTGTTTGTTTGTTTTACATTTGCAATAATAACTAGTACAATCTGATATGGAAACACTGCCTCACAATGACAGACCATTTTGGCAAAGCACAACTATGCTGCACTGTCTTATCATAATTTAGACATGCCCCACCCTCTGGCTCATACAGCAATTGCTGTCAACTTATTTTGAGTTGATCCAGATCCTCTGTTTACAGTTAAAAATAGCTCCATAACTATGAGACTATTACACAGGTTATTATATTCTAGAAACCTTGACAATAGAGCTATAGATAAATGGAACATAAACTGAAAATATGAACAAATGAAAGCAAAKATGAAGGGGGACACCAACACTTGAAAGTCCTCTTTGCTGTATTTATATGAACCAGTGGGAGCACAAATATCATGTTATCATCAAATTTCTTCTGCAGTGAATGCAATGAAGAAACAGCACAAAAGAAAAGCACCCTGCCTCAAAAAAGTAGCCATCCTCACCTGTAATGTTTCTCCTACTATGAAACACTTCCACTGAGTTTGATAGTCATAATTTAGTATATTGTAGTATAATTAAAAAACCCAACCCCCAAAAAACTGTAATTAATGACACCCTCACAGTCCATGCCAGACTCTCTGAATTCTAGTTTCCTTTAAAAATGCACAGACTTGACCCCCTCATCCTCCTGCCAGCATCACATTAATTTTAAATGACAGCACATATTTAATGCAACTATTTATAAAATAGTCACCATGTAAAATTGAAATTGTCATTGCTCAGTTGCTAGTAAATGATGTATTTAGGTTGCAGACTGACTCTGTGCACAGACAAATCAGAATCATAATTTTTTTTCAGTTCAGGCCTGCTGCCACATGATGAGCATTAAACAGAAAGTGCCACCACACTGACCCCACAGAGGCAGCACAATCCCTCCAGCATGGAGGTCAAGCTGTCCCTGTGCAAAGGCAGGACCAGGACACCAAGGGCAAAACACACACTGTCAACACTTCTGGATCACAATTCACTCAGGTTAAGAGCAATGCCATGTACATGAAACAATTGACTTTCCTGTAAATTTTCTTTTCCAAAGATAAATTCAGTTGTTCTTATGTCTGTGTGGAAATTCAAAAACCAAAACAATTTCAACTCCTACGCCAATCCAGGATGAGGCATTTTCCCTACATTTTAAGGCTTGATACCACAAGCAGGTTGTCACAATGCCCCTCTTTGATGTGAGCCCAGGTCCAAATCATCCAAGCTGTGTCAGGTGGCATTGGCTTCAAACAAAGCAAGAAAGACTGGAAAGATGGACTCTAAATACTTCTCTACGTAGGCCTCCTTGACATGTATTCCACAGTGAACCCCAAGCCATCTGTTCAGTGTTTAGAAAAATGTATTTTGGAGGGAACTAACACTGAAAAATGCCATTAGCTGCACAACTGAGGGCTCTTGGGATCTCTGCATGATAAAACCTGGCAGAACCAAACACCTCACCCTCTCCCCACCAGTCTACCAGGCAATTAAGAAYACCTATTCCTTTTGCATCTGGTTAGAATACAGCTAACTAGATTACTTAGCAGAATAAAAAATACAGTTAACTAAAAAAAGCAGAAAAGAATTAATTAAGATTATGAAATGCTGCTGCATTTACTGGAATCAAACCTCCCACATCACTGTTCTGTGACCTCAACAGCAGCAAAGAAATAAAATTGTACAATGTTTGTTTCTAAGACCAMAGATTTACTGAAAGTCATTAAATATACTCTGCAAGGATATGTCATTTTAAAGACTCTCTGGAGGAGAAAGGTAGTTTTGATGAAAAAGAAGAACTCACACTTCTCCCCTAACAATCTATTTTGTGTTGCAGACTGCAGAGGAAATGCACCTTCTCCAAGAGAAGGGCAGCAAGTAGTGACAGGTATTTGAATATTGTTTCCATGTTACTTGTAGGTCAGATCTGTCTGCTGTAGAAAATGTCTCTGTATCTTCAGAAAGCTGAAGCAGCTTCTCTCCTTGACTCTCTGCTACTCAGCAAAGCAGCAGAAAATCTGTTCTGTTCTCCMAGAGTGGCAGAACAGGGTGTGCTGCTTTGGGGATGTTTGACTTGGTGATGTGACCAGACAGATGCATAAAGAGCTTAAAATAAGAGTTTAAACTGCCTTAAGGATGAAAGCAGTTTAATGTCCTCTTTCATTTACATGCAAGGCAAAGAAAATTCAAGACAGTTTAGACACTCCCTATTCCCTGGTCAGAAACTACTTTAGGTCTAACACTGTCTTACAGAGAAAGAGGAATACAGCTCTGCACACAGGTGAAAAAYACAGAGAGAGAAACACTTGCTTAGTCATTAAAAACAAAAAATCTTTAAATGTTCTTCTTYATGGGGAAAAAGAACAATCAATCAACAAAACAACTCCACAAAACCCCACAAAAAATAACCTTGTTACAATACTAGATCCCAGGTTCCCAGATTGCATTTTTGCAAGTAGAAGCACAAAGACTTTTAGCTCCAGACTGCCACAATTGACAGGAACTGCAGGAAATTCATCCTTCAGGTCTGAATTTCTGTTGCACAGCTGCCAAGCTCTCCCTTTGCTCTGCCACAGCACAGCCTCACTGCAGAGTAAAGGGATGGTGCAGGAGGAGTACAAGACATCAGGTCAGAGTCAAATCCTGCCCAACAAAGCCACAGACAACTCAGATGAGTTTGCACAGTGTGAGGATTTGTACCAACTGCTGTTTGTAAAAAAAACCCCTACTGTTTGAAGACCAAGAGGGGRAAGATTGAAAATTTACAAAGTATCTGTAAAATTCACACGGAAAGTTAAAGAGTAATTTATAAGCTGGAAAACTAACAGCACAAACATCCCTCCCACAACTGCTGGTCTCTCTGACTAACAACAGAAAGGACTTTCTGCTTGACAAAATTACTAACTTGTGATTAATGAAAAGGCCACTTCAGTAATCATTTATCCCTGAGTGCTATACAACTGGGAATACCAGGTGTAAAAGCCTTAAAAGGCTGAAAAACTTAAGCAGGCCACAGAAATCTGATAACTGCAATGGAAAAGACTTAGAAAACATCTAACATATATTCCTGCCAAGAACTATTTTTCTGAATGTATCTTAGTGCTTTGGCAAATCCAGTTTGMAATAATGAAAAGGAATTCTCAAAGGTATCCCAAAGCAACATTTTCCAGATTTCTGTTTCCCTTTCACTTGTAATACTTCTCAGAACAGAGTCAGTATCAGCTGGATCTGAATGCTGAATCAAATAAGGGATCCACAAGGAAATCAAGACTCACACTCTCTTGAGAATTTCCAGGGGCCCTTCACTACATTTGGGGCAGCATTGTCATCCTCAAATGATTCCTCGTGAATTGCCTTGTTTCAAAGGGGGACTGATATAAATAAGTCAGAAGACTGCTTGGTATTCACCAGGCAGAAGGTGAGAACAGAGCAATAAGGGGCAGGGAGTACACCTGCTACACTCTTCCCTTCTGCTCTGGCTACTTTCTGGCAGCTTCAAGTAGCAGGAAAAGATTCACATCTTCTCTTATGAGTATTTATCCMTAATTACACACAGAGTGACACTGGAAGTCTTACCAGATCATTTTAGATCTGGTGCTGACAAGTTGTGAGTTACTTATGAMGATTTTTAGCAGTAGTTTGTTTTGCTTGAGTACAGCAACAAAGAGAAYTTGGCAATTTTTGTAATCTTTACAATTCACTGGAAATTTGCAACAGGAATGAAAATCTGTGACTTCCAGATTTAAAAACTTCATGCAGTTTAATTTTTWAAAAAATGAGTTAATGGAAATTCATATCAGTGCCATCACACTCAGATACTTCACACAGTAACCTTTGAATAAAGCTTTGAGCATCCCAACAACCTCTGACACCTGACCAGCAACCACATGCAGTGCTGGCTGCAGGCACCACCAATAAASAGCTTTACAAGGTCACACCTAGGGCTCACCTTATCTGTTACCTTCTCTCTGACAGTAATCATTAGAGACTGCTGAAAGAGTGCTAAGTCAAGCAGGCAGGGATTCTCTCCCAGATTTCACATATTTGYACCTCAAGAACTTCCATTAGCCAAAGTTGATTCCTTTTAATTAAGGGTTCCAGACTGATTTATCTTTCCTTCATGTACATCACTGTTYTCTGAACCTGTACAAGCTTTTAGGATCTGAGACATCCTGTCCACAGCTCCATTAGCTGTGGTGAGGAGARACTTCTCTTTGCTTTGAAACCTGCACCTTTCCAGTTTCCTTTGAGGCCCTCTTAGCTCTGCTATCAGAAGGATGGAGAGTGACTGACCTCAGCTCAGCCTTCATCTCACAGACATCATCACACATTCCTTGATTCAATTATTTTATGATCTATTGTTGTTATACAAGTCTTTGCATATCTTTGATCAATTGTTACACTTCTCTGGTCCTTCCTCACCTACTAATTTGCTTTTAAAGATATAGGGAGATTAGAGTTGTACACACTCAGGATGTGGGTAAGCTCTTTATTTTGATCCYTGTTCCTTTATTTTAGATTCTTAGAACTCAGGGKTTTTTTGYTTTGGGTTTGTTTGACTGCTCAGCCTTAAACTGAAGTCTTCATAGATCAAAATTCAGATCTTGTTCCTGAATTCTGTTCAGAGCCAATCGTATATTATAATGAATGTTCCCAATTCCTCCACRGGCATTACATTTGTCAACACAGAATTTCGTATTCTATTTTACCCACAAAGTCCTGCAAATTCTTCCCTGTTGGCTCTAGCCTAACATCATAGTTTTATCTTTATAACTAACTTCAAAGTTTAAAATAATAATTCTGAGTCTGTCAAATTCCCCAAGCCTTGGAAATACTGAATGCCATGTATGCCCACTTGATAACACAATGCTAATTAAAACCTCATGCACCAAAAATAACTTGAGGGAACTGGCTGTGCAGATGGATACTGCTGGGGGACCATGCACTAAATAAAGCCCAAGTAAATGAGCCTGGTCAGGCACCACTGCACATCAGCAACTCCCCACAGCAGAACACAGCAGCCAGGGAAAAAGAACAGAGTAGTGGATATGGATAAAAGGTCAGGACCTTACTGGAAGCTCCTTCACCACTTGTGGCAGAAAAGAAATATAATTATTTCTATTTTACTACTTCCCAAGTACCTCTGCAAGGGAAATGCTACTTTACCATAGCATAAAATGTTCCTAAATGGGAGAAAGCTGAGAGACAACATGCTTAGGTTATGTTTTTTCTAGTGACTGGAACAAAGAGCAGAAGTGATTCTGTGTTAGAATTTTAAACAAGTTGTCTCATTGTACATTATTTTTAATTACACAATGAGCTATCATTAGGAATAGTCACACCAAATCAAGTTTGGGAGGTAAAAACACATGTGTGCATTTTACATCTTCAGAAAGAAGCAGCTTTGAAGAGATACCATATGTCCTACAACTTCATTTTAATAAATCAGCAAATTCTCATGCCAGCCTTATCCACRTCCCCAGCTATGTGTGAGATACACATCAATACCAACAAAAAGATGCMAAGAGCTTAAAATTTCCAGAATGCCTTTAAACACTGTTGTGCTTGTTGATGTTGAGCTCAGCCACTGAAGAGTGGAATGTGTCACCTGTATAAATTTCAGAAGAAACCTCTAAGGTTCCCTGTGCCCCTCTGGCCACTAAATCACAATTTCCCTGTGCAAAAACCAAATCTAATGCAATGTTGGAAAACACACAAGCACTCAGCACACCCAGAAGTTTAGTGTAAACACACCCCACCACCTTTACACACACAGCAAAACATACCGTTTTTTCCTCATTTTCAAATGCTTCTCTTGCTTCTTCATAGCTACAGATTTCTTCTCTGCATTCATGTTCTATGTCACCTTGCTTGATTTCTTCCAGAAAYGTGTTGGCTCTTGGGTATCTTTTTAACACAGAGTTGGCTTTGTCCTCTGTTAAGAACACTGAATAAGAAGGAGAGTCAACAAAGGTCACTTCTAAAATAGATACCTAAAACCTCATGCTAGAATTGCTCCAAGAAAATATGCCTTTGAGAAAAAGGTTTTTCAGTCTTCCCCTTTGATATGATGAAAGGCCTTTCCTAGTTTTGCTCACTGTGGGAATTAGTTGGGCCTACAATTTCAGTAGTTATTGCTAAAATGTGATAAATGYGCAGACCTCAATTCAGCATCATAGTCATGTGTGGTGAAACAAGACTGAACTGGTACCCAAGAAGATTCCTTGGAACAGACAGGCACATGCTCAGCTCAAACTGACACAGAACAAACAAATCCTGCTTGTTCATATCCAAAATAATATTTGCAACTGCCTGAGGGCATCACAGGCAGAATGCTCTAAAGTTTTTGATATCAATATTCATGACTATTACCCAGTCACAAACACCAGACAGCTGCATTTATCAATGTTTAAATCTGTAAGTTTTCGTAAGCACCATTGAAGCAGACTTGCTCCTTTCTCTCCAGAACTCTCAGCCATGAAATGGGCACTGTTTTGAGGGTGTGGGGGGAAGTAGCCTCTTTCCATTTTTTTGAACCATACAGAAAACCTCACCTTATTTGATGAATCAAATTAAACAATCCTTAAAGGCAACCAGTGTTCTGACATAGGTATCCTTTATTTGCTTCCCTCAGTTTGCAGTACAAGGAGGAGAGCTGGAAGCAATCTCTTTTCTTCTGATGTTCCASCTTTCCATCAAACTCTCTGACCCARTGATTTTTACATATGCAGKAACTGGGAACACTTTGATATCCATCAGCCTGAATACCCAGGAGGTAGATCTGCAGTGCATGATGCAGGAATTTCAGGTCAGGAAGCAGGAACATCAAGTCAGTGCTGTGCTGCTTTTGGGCTCTGAGWGCCAGCAAGAGGGGATAATGATCCAATGCACTGCCACACTACTGCATTTGTAGCACTTTCTTGGCCTACACAATCATTTGTGCATTGTTTCATTTGCAGTTAATCTGAAGGGGTTTTTTTCCCCTTAATCATCTGATTTTGAATGTTATAAAAGGAGGGCAGCAAGGAAACTGTGTTTTTCCTTTAGAAAGATGTGGTGGTATTTGCCAGCACTGAGGAGCATAATTAGGCATAACTAATCTCAGTTTGTTTAGTGTCTGTGGTATCCTACTGTAATGGACCTACATGGCCAGGACACAGGGGTGGCTTGTGTGAGAAGCTGCCAGAAAATTACCTGTGCCACTGGGGAAGGAAGGGGAGGAGGTGCTCCAGGTRCAGAGATTYCCCTGGAGCCCATGGTGCAGGCCATGATYGGGGACAGTGACAGAGCAGCTTTGGGGCRCCTGGCATCCAGCCAGGGTCAGTCAYTCACAACTTGGTTACAGATCATTAGACAGTGATCTTCCTTTTGCAAAGGACTATATGAAGATGTGAAGATTGAATTCCACAACACCACTGACTCCTGTGCTTCCAGCTGAATACATTCCATGCATGCAGCACACAAATTACCTTGCTCATGAGGATGCTTGGGGCTCAGTGCAACCAGCTCTGCAACTGCACCTACTGCAAATTTGGTTTTCTTCAGCAATGTCCATGTGCTCACCAGCTGATGGACATTTTCTACTGTGTAAGTTCACCTCTGAGTAACATAGAATATTCAGAAATCTCTTCAAAATGGAAAGAATAAAAGATTACTTTTTTCCACTTCCCAACCATTTCCCCTCACTTCCCTCTAGGCCTGAATAATTTGGTTTCTTTCAGCCTCATGCCTCAGTGATCAYTTCAAGGTGATGAGCTGAAGGATTCATCCATATCAGGAATGCACACAGCCATGCCTGGGGATGGACTGCAAGTGCTTTTCCTCCTTCTCYCAGCTCCTTGTGGGCATTCCTGAAGGGAACAAGTGTCAGGCCAGACTCTCCTAAGAGTGCCCATATGTAGAGGCACTGAAGAGTAGATAATGCACTATAAATTAAGTTTCCCTTCCTCCAGCAGATAAAACTTAGGGGATTTCATTTCACAGCTAGAACCCATCCCTGAAAAGAGCAGTGAGAGAAATGATGACAGCTTTGGATGCAGAGGGAAAAGAAACACAGATGCAGATTGCTGAAAATATCCTGATTTACAGATTCTGGCTCTCAGAAACAAGATACAAATACTGGTTTCTGTAGGCACTTTCCAATTTCCAAAAAGAATAAAGGTTTAAAAGTTGGTTTGTTAAGAAATGTTATATTTGATACATATTGGCACAAGTTTTTAGGTAATACTTTAGTTTTCCAAAAGGAGATAATCATACATTTCTGAAATGCATTGATGAAGAACAGCAAAATGTTAATTCAGTTCAAGAATGGACAATATATGCCTATCTAAACCCTTAAAGATTTTATTTAATAATTCATATTCAGGTCTATCTTCTCTCACAATAGAGTATACAAAATGCACATACTACAGAGACGAAAAAAGCCTGCTGAGGAAAATAAACTGCATCCCATATTAATTATGAATCTATCTGATAAATAACAATCTCTGGCATGTCCAGACCAGGAATGCCTTTTGACCCCACAAGGCTGGAAATAAAAATGAAGTTTATTAACTTGTTTGTTTGGATGTGACATTTTTAATGCTTAATCCTAGTGACTTCAAATCCTATGGAGAAGTCAACACAAATGTATCAAAGAAATAAAAACCTAAAATTGAAATACAGGGATTTMATGAGAATCAGGCACTGCCTGATGAATCTTATAAAAAATAGATAATTGAACCATATTGCAGAAGCCACTCTGCCTTCTTATTATYCCAGGACCATAATCATGTAGATATTCAGCTATAGTTGGACAGGAGTGTGCAAAAAGCCCACTTGGGTTGGATGTTCACCCAGCTAAGCCACAGCATGGCTGAATTCACTGCAGCTGCTACTGGAGAGMTGAACATTATCAGAGAAGACTTGCSTGTSGTAAGAATAAAGGAGTGAAGCAACATAATTCACTTTTTCACCTTGTTAAGGAGATTAACAAGCAAATAMTAGATTTTAARAAGTCAAAATAATTATTTTGGCATTATATAAGACACAAATCATCCAAAACCTCTTCTACTTCTCTGTTTTTTGTGGGATACAGATGAAGTTATACAGCTACCAAATTTAATGTGTTTGAATACATCATTTCTTCAGACATGCTTGTGCCCTGTATGTAACTGTAATAATTGGCTTTTACCAGGTTTTTATGTATCACAAACCTTCCAAGGACTTACTTTCACTTATTATTATTGAAGACAACAATACAGTCAGATCAATGTATTACACATCCTCTGGAAAGCCTGCCTGCTATGCAGGTAGTG
The DNA here is from genome assembly GCA_902810485.1 of Alauda arvensis. NCBI lineage: Eukaryota > Metazoa > Chordata > Aves > Passeriformes > Alaudidae > Alauda > Alauda arvensis. The sequence goes on along the minus strand of CADDXX010000405.1, from coordinate 728,017 downwards.
AATGGATACTCCAGCAAGGTGAAATTCAATCAGAACTGGAGCCAGGCACAGACACAAGAGGATAAATATTTTGCAGCCTGCCAGCTGAAGCTGTCAGAGGGAAAGGAAACAGGCTTTAGGTCTGTGGTGACAGAGGGGACAGGGAGCAGCAGTGCAGGAAAAGCATTCTGAGACACTGAAGTGCAGCTGAAGCAAAGCCTGGACACCGAAATCAGCTCAATTGAGATCATGATTGAGCTTCCTTTTTTGACTCCTTACCAACATCTAAGCAGACTAAAATCACAGTAAAAAACATTTTAGCTCTAAATTTGAAGCTGCTGTTGCTGTTAAATCTTTCTGTAGGTCATTTTAAATCCATTTGTTTTGAATAGGGCTAGAAGGAGAAAAATTATTTGTGCTTTTATTTATCAAGCTTAAAAAGTGACTTCTGCTCTGAGAATCAGGTTAGTTACAGAGACAAGCTTAATAACAGTTAAAATTAAAGTACTCAAGGCTGGAAATTCAGCTCTGTGGTCTTCATTCTGCAGCCAGCTTCCAAAGGGCCACAATAAGTCTGTGATGATTTTTATGGTCTGCAAATAATATCTCTGTCAGAACAGTTGCATGACTCCAGTTCAGCTCAGTGTGGGCAAAGATCTGCATCATCTGTAASATCAAAGCCAGTTCAATGCCAGAGGGCATCTTCTGTACAAAGAGCCTGGGATTATGAGCAGAAGACAGTTTTGGGTGTGTTACTGTTCACTTCACAGGAAATCACAGGGAATGCACACTCATCAGTAGGTTAAAGTTAAACTTACCACTATCCATGGTGATTGCTGCCAAGGCAGGGAACTTGCAAATATCCAGTCTGTAAACAAAAGAGGAAAAATCCTGATGAGTTTGCAAATAACTATCAACTTGGTCAAGTTCCTCCTGATTCCCATATACTGGTACAAATACATCAGTAATTGAAACTCCATGATCAAAATTAATCCCCTGTTGGTAAAACCCTTTTTCTGACCCAGAGACAGGGCTACTGAGGGGCATTTAAAGACTTTTATTCCATTTTCAGTCTGATGAGAAGGGTGAGACTGTACAGACTTCTGTCAGGCTTTGAGAATTCCWTACAAATCCATTTCCCACAGYCCCTCTTTAGAGTTGTACCAGTACTGCATGCAGGCTGATTTCAGTAGCATAGGAACACTATTCAAGAAAAAGATAACCTTTGAAATGGTTTAGCATTTTTCAAGGCTTTTCAAACTCAGAATATCAAAAATGTTAATATGAAATAAGAGGGTGTRTATAATTTCAAACAAAATGCAACCTGCTTTGCCTAATTGAACTTTGAAGGTATTACATTCTCCACTGTAATTACTTATACCTTAACTAAGACTTAAATTCACTCTGCAGAGATCATCAAGTCAACTCATTATCTTAAGTTTATAGATCAGATTTTCTGAAATCAGAATGAACACATGCAAACTCATTCAGAGTCAGGGACTGATTAAAACAGGATGCCTGCATAAAGTTCAAGGGCAGAACAAGACCTGTGATTTGGCAAAGGAACTTGCACTACATGAGAGGATCYCAACCTGCCCTACAAGAACTTACATGTCCTTTGTACCTCATCTTGGAAAGAGAACAGACTRGAGATGCTCTCAGCTGAGAAAGTGCCTGAAGCTCATTGCACCCACCAGGCAGAGAGCCAATATGAACTGCATCTGGAGGAAGCAAGAGTAGTGCAGCTCCTTGGAGTGTTTTTTGGTTTGGGAAAAGTCAGGAAAATAAAAGTTTTCAGCACAGCAAGAGAAAGGTCCAACTGCCTAACCAAGTTAGTAGAACACCACGAGGTTAAAGGGTTTTTTATTAATAAATTACCTACTCCTAAGGGTCAGCACCAGTCTTCAGAGGCCAGGTTAYACATCAACATACCACACCACCCAATGTCCTCACTTTCCATAAACCCAAACCCTCAGAAGCAAACTTTGCTGTAAAAAGGTTGGCCATGGCTGTTGTAATAAACAAAGAGGGAAAGTGAATGTTTCCAGCCTGGCCTGCCCAACTCTGTAACTCCTCATGCAGGAGCAGACTGCAGTACTTGCAGYGCTGAGGTGAGTGGTGCTCCATGAAGCCATCCCAGCCTGATACAAAACTGAATGAGTGGCACTACAAGATGTGGGATGAAGGAGCAAACTCATTTTAAAGCAAGTTCATCAAACCTCTGTAAAGGCAAATAATATGAATAAAGGCACTCTGAAATCTCACCACCACAGTATTTAGCTTGTTGTTACTAAGTATTGAGGTTGACAGAAGCAGAGGGCTTGATTTTTTTTTTTTCCAGAATATATATAAAACCTCTTTTAATAGCCAGAATTTCTCTTGGCAGACTACTCTAYGCCAAAACAAATGACCTTTGCCCTTTGCTTCTTGAATAAAAATAAAATTAGTGTCATTTAATGATTAGTCCATTGTCACACCCCAAATATCTGTGAAGAAGAAACTGCCAAATTTATTAAAATAAACAGGTCATGAAGTACTTGGCTAGTGGTCTATTTTCTTTACCCATTACATTATTATTTTCTTTTGCCATTTATTACCCACCATTTCAGAAAGCTGGTTTAGCAACATGCCCCTCCCCAAACAAACACACATCAATAGAAGAGGCAGCACCAGGAGTGCTCTCTTGCTCTGCCAAGTGCCAGCAATACAGTTAATTAAACACACCTTTCCTATGCTTCCCCTCCTGAATGGGGGGCATTTTTTTTTTTGCAATAAATTTCAGTTAGTCTTTAATGTTTCACCCTTTTACTAAAATTTGAGTGTGGATTTCTGTAACATTTAAAACAAACCCCAAAAAAAACCTCAAGACAGAACACAAGCATCCACATCCCTGTGTCACAACCCCTCTGATGGCTCTGCCCACTTGGAACTGTGTTGGGAAAAAGGGGACTCGGTGCCTCCCYCCTGCTGGGATGTTTTCCACCAGGAGCAGAGCAAGTCACTGCCTCTGCCTTGGCACCTGGCACTTGGGACTTGGCATCTCATGCTCTCTGGGAATGAACACCACAACACTGACACACAGGTTGGGAAACTGGGGAAAAACACAGGGAGAWGAAAAAAGAAGACAGAGATGGCAGAATATCTTTTAATTTCTTCAAAGGAAATTGTATTAGGGGCTAGTGAAATAAAGAGTTGCTGAAGTGGTTACAGAACACAAAYGATGTATCACATCACCTCCTCCATTACAGAAGGAAACTGTATGCCCTTGTCTAGGAAATATAACATACAGCTTTTCAGTCAGTGGCTGTAGTGCAGAAACTTCCCTTCATCAATCCACATTAGATTTTTACAGCAGTTAGAAGTATTCAAAGCTTCCTAGAACTAATTATGCCCATTCTCTGACAAATGTGTTTTTCTATGCAGTCCTCACTTTCCTCTCAAACTTCTTCATTTCCAAGCACCCACAAATGAAAGCTTTACCCTCTATTAACTGTCCCCTCCCCTAAAGGGAAGGAGTTTAATTATACTTYAGTCCTCTACTCTGACACTCTTGGCTCAAACTGACCAAATAGTTCCAAGTGGCTTGGAAGAAGGGGTTGAACAAAGACAAGTGCAAAAACCTTTTTTACCATCATAAGCCAGCTAATAAAGCAGAAGAGGGCTGGTCATCACAGGAACATCCTGACTTACTACTGACTCATGTGTTCTTCTGTCCAACCCTTTACTTAGTTTCCTGCTTTTAACTCTTCACAAACCTTACTGAAACACCAAAATTTGTTGTTTCAGGAATCTTCTAKAAGGTTCTATATCACCTTAGATGTGTGCCAATAGAGGGGACAGCTGTACAGCCCTATGCCCATGCTGAGTGTCCAGTTCTGAGTGAATGGCAGCTGATCCCACCAACCCGTGACCTTCCCTGACTGCCTGCTTGGCTGTCAGGAGAATGCTTCAAAAACAAAACAAAAACCAAYGAACCACACGTTTCTAGTAGGAACTATAATGACTCACTGAGTTCTAAAGCCTGTGAGAGAGCCCAGGATCACAGCAACACCACCCCTGCTATTTACCAGCAGTACCCTGCTCACCACCAACACTGCAGCCTCTTACAAGGAGAAACATCTCACATGAAAGAGCAACTAACACTGAAATAACAAACCAAGCTGTACTTTTCTTTCTATAACTAACCTAAATATTCCTTTTCTYATTTCTGCAAGTCCCCAAATCTTGCATACACTATTTATAAGCATRGAATATTTGTATACATACTTCCAAAGGTAGTAATCATATTCTAGCAGKGGCAATCTCTCAAAYTGGGAAGGTAACTAAWTTCAGCATTAAAAGCTGCTGTCTTWAGACAGTGATTCTGCARGATTTTGTTGCATTTATGAGGATAACCATCTTTGGCTGGCAGGCACACACCTCTGCTGGGCACATTCCCAGCCCCAAGTTCACTGGCACTGTGTGTGCAGCACGCACCATTAAAGGGCAGAGGATGTGACTGAGGGCACACARACTGCCTGCTCTGCTCTCCCTCACTGCCTTTTGTTCCAAGCACACAGAACATCCAGAACAAAGCGAGTCCTTAAGGGAAGGGAGTAGAAAGGGAAGRGAAAGTAAGGCTATAAAGCAGCAGCAGTATTTGCCCTCAGCCTGTTTCTCACCTGCTGTGTTAAAAGGGATTTAAAATACTGCAAGGTCCCTGCTCCTGTYCCAGCTGGGGAGGGATGTACATGACACTGTCCAGGTAGGGAAGGGGGAAGTGGCTTTTTTCCCATTCTGCAACAGAACTCTGACAAGTGGCACAGCTTTGTAATTTGTAGTTTTGTAATCTGTACAATTCATGAAGCCAAAGAGCTACGTAATTTCTTAAAGTTATCAATATTTAGGTTCTTCTGGAGCTTTTTATGAAAGCAGGYCCACTCCAGGGACACTGGTAACTGAAACACCAGTAGATATTCAGTCTAAAAATAAACACCCCTGTTCTAGCTCCTCAGTCCCAAACCAGGTGCAGTGAAACAACTGGAACACTCCTGGGGGAGGTTTGTTTAGAAGAAATATTAAAACATTATCAATCTGACTTCCTGTGTAGCTATTTAATTATCTGACAGCCATTTATACAGAATCCATTATGTGACTACCTAAAAATCCCACTCCCACCACGTCTCTARCATGCTTGGAAAGACTACAATTTCATTTACTGTTAGCTACTTCCAGACAGCTTTCTCCCCAGGAAAAGCACGCAAAAGAATTTACATTAAGTAAAATGCTGGAAAAATAGATTGATTTTTCTCTGAACAGGAATGCCACAGGATATGGGAGAATCCTGTATTTATTAAGTTCAGTTTGCTCACAAAAGCAAGGTTTTGCAGGGAATTTGGTGRGAATAGAGAGAGAGGGAACACTTTGGAAACTACTCTGTCAGACAAGGATGCAAAAGATTTTTCCCACCTCAYACTACATGGGACAAGAATAAAACAGATCTGAAAAACCTTCTGGTTTGTATGTGCTATTTGACCACAGCACTATCACCATCATTAATTTAAGCAAMCCAAAACCACAGACCAGGTCACTAAGAGGAACCTGTTCTTCACAGACTGCCACTGCACCCTAAGCCCAGTGGAACAGAKCATTACTCACAGGATGAGCATGCCCAGGGCACAGCACCACCCTGAGTGCAGAGGGAAGGAGGCTCCTCAGACTCTGAGCTCCTGCCTCAACTTCATTACTCCTTCTTCACTCAGTGTTTTTTGTTCTGTTTAACTGTGGCAGTATTCTGACTGGTTATTTTCTGGATACTTCCAGAGCTTCAAAGGGGGAATTGCYATAAGCTATCTCTTCCTTCCCCTCCCTTTAAAAACCAAACAAGAACATTCTCCTGATACATCTTGGCGAGCAGGACCTCTGGCAGGAGAACTAACAAAACTCTTTACAGAGAGGGAGAATTTTGATGGATTGCATTGTTTTACATCTCCTGGGGACCATGTGGGGCAGTTCCTGGGAGGCATAATTGAACACTTACATAACCATCTGTGTGGAAACCAGAATTCCACAAATCCTCAAGAGACCATGCCTTTCCCAGCAGCCTGTAGAGCAGAATTTCAGACACCTCACTCTTYTGTAAGCTACTGTCAGAAGACATTGATTTAAGTCATACAATCTCCTATGCCTTAGGAATTCAAATTTAGAACATTTAACTTGATAATCTGTTGAAATATTGATGTAACAATAACCAATTCCTTTCCTTTTTCAAGTGGGAATGATGAACAATTAAAAAAAAAGCACATCCTACTTTCACAGTAGGATGTGCTTTATCCTGATTTTGTTTGGACACAGAAGTGATGCTATGTCACTTCTCTATTCCACATTCTGTTCCTCTGCCAGTACCTTCCAATTAAATATGACACTGAGATTTCTTCCGTGCTCCCACACATTTTTCATKAAAATCAATGGCCAAGAAGAACAGAGAAAAGCCATTAATGCTCTGCAGTGARGATGGGTTTACCAGTTGCAGCAGTTATCTCAGGAGTCACAGTGCCTTGGGCAGCTGGAAATCMCTCTCCATTTTGCCAGCAGAGAGTGGGCAGTCAGGAAGCAAACACCATGTCCAGGAGCAGGCACAGATCCACAGCTCTTTGCAAGGGGGCAGCTTAAAGAGATGAGAACAGGGAAAGAGCACTGCCAGCACAYGTGAGATGTCAGAATATTGTGAGCTGGGGTAGCAGCTGGATAACAAGGATAAGCATATTAGGGAATGGAGGGGAAGTCAGATTAATAGTGGGAAAGGTGAAAAGGTAACAGAGACAGGTAACAGGTTCACTATAGATCTGGTGCTCCCTGACCTAATTAGTGTTTGGGTGCCAGCTGACAAATCCAACTTGTCAGCCACTTGGATATCATCTATTCTAACTGAGGCTTGAATAGCTGGACTCTTTATCTGAAGCAATTGCAGTGGCCATGAATAATAACCTCTAAGTGCATAATAATGATCTCTAGCCATGACTCCACTCACATTAGCTAGGAATGCAGAGCACTGGGAGTGCACCTGAAGAGCTCAACAGTTGGTGCTGAGGACTCAACCCTTACACAACACAGGTTAAAAACTCTCCTTTGGGGTACCTCTAATTTGCTTTCAAGAGCTGARCACTGTCTGGCAGTGGGACTGCAGYTCTTGGAGTTTATCTTCTGGTTTACCTTCATYCAAAAATATCTGTCTGAGTGTTTTGAAATATTTCTGCAATGCAAACCAAAGCACAGTAAGTAGTGACAACTGGAAGATTCCTAATCTGAACCAAAATGCTACTGCAGATACACCAAACATGCACTGTATGATACAAACATCAGTAAGCAGCTGAGGAAGGAAACTCTATAAAAATGATTTCTCAGTGAAGAGCCAAAGGTTGTTATGGGGTGATAGTGAATGTTTGGGAAAAACTTYCTCTGAGGCTACAAAAGCACTGTGATAAATAAATTGACAAAAACAAAAGTAATGTGAGGCTTTCTGTCAAATTAAAAAAACAAACAAAACAATAAAACCTCTCAAAAATAAAAGATCTCACCAGGGTCCAAGAGATTTCTGAAGCAGTCTATGTGTTTGTCTTTTGTCTTCAAAACTTATGTTCTTGAAGTGGAAATTATATCCTGCTAATACTCAGGACACCACAGGGCCCAGTCTAAGGCTAAAAACCTGAACTCCTTCTGAGGAGCAGTTYCTCAGAAACACCAGAAAGAGAGACACACAGAGACAGCAAATCCAGGAACTGTGAGACCACCTAGCCAGCCCTCACCTCCCCAGACAAAAAAAGCACATTCTTCCCACACACCCCTAAGGAGTGGAAACTTGCAATTCCAGATTACAAAATTAACATCCAGTTTATGATCATCATTAGTAATACTTTCAATAACTTCTTCTCCAAAATGTTACCAGCTTCTAAAATCATAAAGTAGCACACAAAGTCAATATATAATAAGCCAGTGAAAGTACATTAGTCCTTTGCTACACATTTTTAGGTGGTTGAAGTGTAAAATAATGTATTGATAAAATCCTTTGTTATACTAGTAAAGTGACAGCTGCTTATTAAATATTATGGGTTTTTAAAAATTTATAGTAAGATAAAATAGTAAATGGACCTGCTAGCATTTTTAAAGAAAAAAAAACCACATGAACTGTACCAGAATACTGCAGAATATTTTCACTCACAGCCTCCCAAAATCAGGAAATTTGAACGTGCACTCATTTTCCTCCCCTATTCTGTCCCTGTTTTCATACAAATGAAACATTTGCACCTGTTCTCTGGATTACAAACATGCCAGCTTTGATTTTGTAGTTCAGACCATCTCCTGATGCTTTACAGCCAACAAAYTGAGGAATGGTCAGCAGCTCCCGACTTCAGCTGAAAACTGCATTGTGTATGGATGAAAAATTACATGTTGCTATTWWTTKGRAARRARGRAAATATCCTTWCTGTTTAAATCATCACTGTAAAACRAACCTCTCAGCTCAGAGAAGGCAGACATTCAGCTRATCTAACACATGAAACACATGGCAGCCAACCACTGCTTCTCCCAGCATGAGAAACTGGAGGGTACCCACTGACCTCAGCTGGTTGTGGATGTAGATAAGGCAAAGGACCTGAAATTTCACAGTGTRTAATTCATGGAACTTGCTGCCCTAGGATGCTGTTCAGGACAAAAGTAGAAATAGATTAAAACAATTAAAAAGGAAACCAATAMATGAGAGTGAGATTTGGGGATTATAACACAATCCTGCATATGTAGCTTTTATTGTTAACTATGTGGCTGTGAAAGGAGAGAGATCCAGTGCCCAGTATSAAATGGGTAACTGCATCCAGTTCCTCTCCAAAGTGCTTTAAAACTGCATTAGGGCCAGGGGAGTAAATATCAGCACATAATACCATAGCACAACCAGAAATTGAGTTTATAGATGGCATGTGGTCTCTTTAAAGATTCTACTCACTACCTACACCCTCTCTTTTTCATTGTCTCTGGTCTCCCAAATGAACACATCAAAGCATTCATTATAAGTAGAAAGTAGAGTACAACAGTGCTTTCTGCCTTTTAAAAGCATTTATGGGTTAGGTAGGGAAGGAAAAAAAAAAAAGGCAAAGAGTGCCACTTTTATTTTGGATTATTCCTCTCTAAACATGAGAGATTAGGGCCAAGGAACAGTCTCTGGGCAGAGTCCATTCACAAAAATGTAATTTCATTACAGGTGCAGTGTTTGCACCTGTTTGCAGAAAAGGTCACAAGATCAAAGCTAACAATGTACCATTTATCCTGCTCTGAAACTCTTGGAGATACTTTCTTCCCCAACACAGCTTATAAAGCAAAAACCGTGACCCAAGTGTCACAAATAATAACTTGACAGATTTTCCAATAACACAAACTGGCTGTACAAGATTCAGCCTCCAACTCTATTAATCTGTATCCAATATTCAAGTCTGCTCTTTTCACAGAAAAAAAGAGAGAGACCTRGCAATTCCATACATTTGAAAAAGGTTTTCCTCAACTCACTGAAGTTTTTCTTGGAATTATTACAATATTGTGAAAGGCAAGCAGCATCAGCTACTTTTAAAAATCAAACTATCTCTATCTCTAAGCTACCAGTATTTTTCAAGTAGCTGTTAAGAAACCCCAGAAAGATTCTAGATCTCAAAATGTGCATTTCTGCAGTAAAAAGGAACTTGGGTAATTTCACACTGGCATCTTTGTGTGCAATACTTTTACAGCAAACATAAGATTACTACTTAATGAAATTTATTTTGTTTTTCTGTGATGAGGCAACATTCTGCCCCAYAGAGAGACTGCATTTAGCACTTTTTTGGTAGGCCAATGTCTAATACCTCATTTAATTTAGAAAAATTAATCCCAAACCAACAAAAAGTAATTCCTTTGTGAAGTGCTAAACTAAGCTAGAGAAATGTGCAAAGCCCTTTCTTCCAAGCATTTATGCACCGTCAGCATGCTTTAATATAAATTTCCACCCTGCCTGTCCTCCCCTGAAGCAATGCATATATGACAACATTTCAGAGCATGTTTTAATGGGATTTTCCAGTCAACCAAAAATCAAATTGCARAGAAGTTATGAAAGAGTCATAAACACATATTTCATCTTATTGAATTATATGGTAACTAGGCAAAAGATAATGAGGCACAACTCCTTTAGAGATTTTATTAAGTTTTCTGTCACACAGGGGAATTGCATAAAGAGAACATACAGAGAGTTGTACACCACCAGAATCCACARAGCAGCTGCAGTAAAACAGAAGAGTAAAGAGCCTTAAAAACCAGGGGAAAAAAAAAGGAAGTAAATTCTAAATACCAAATACTCTCATTTCCCTCTCTCAACACCCACATCCATTATTTCTGACATAACTTTACCTGAATTTCCAAACACATGAAGATGCACACATTATTTTTACTGCATTGTACTTAACTTTTTTTTGAGTGGAATTTGAACAAACCTACCCAAAAAGCTCATTTACACATMTAGGGTATAGCAAAACGTGTTTTGACTTCAGCCTTGAAGAGGAGTCAAGGAATTTCTCCTCCTTTCCTGCCATTGCCTTACAGGGGACCAGTCCCCTGCTGTGGCTGATGCAGTTCTGTGCTCTGCACTTCAGCTCTGTCCYTCTCCCACTGATCCCTCTCCTCCTCTGCTGCTCTGCTCCCCAGGACAGCCACAGAAAGGAAATGGAAACCTTCCAGATTCTATCTGCCACCAAAGCCAACCTCTCAGGGAGCCAGTTTTGCATCCCTTCTGACTTCTAGTCCAGCAACTTTACTCAGGGTCCTTTCCAATCAACTACTGCAGAGCAGTAGAAATCTTTAAATTCATGGCAGYTTTCCTAAAGGAAGCACACTGATCTAGAGCATGGAGCCATTCTGAACATCATAACTGGAGGAAACACTGGAAGATGAACTAACATCTAATTTAAACTGCCATTTGTGAGGAAATAAGGATCACAGTGAAACCCTAAGTCACAGCTGATCAATCACACAGCATAATTCCATACCTACCAGTATCAGATCATACTTATAAACTATTTTTTGCACTTTCCAGCACTGTAAAAACACTAGAGCAGCTCCCAAAACTAAAACAAAACTTCTACTGTTGCTCTTCTRCTCCTTATGAAGTGAGTCAGTACAACACCCATTCTGCCTGAGTTGGAAGCACAAAAATGCATGTCACAAAAACAATTCAGAGGATGTTCATATTGAAGTTCCTACAACTCATGTGCCAAATTGATGTGTCAAATTTGTGTATGCAAATATCTTCAAAYACAATTAACTGCATTTGAAGATGCAATTTATCTTAGTTGTGTCAAAAGCATAGACAGAATAAAATAAAGTTAGCTCTTGAAAACTTCATTAATAACTGACAGATCCCCTACAGAATTCAACATGTCTAACATTTTGTTCTTGGAAGATTTAAAAGGGTGTTCCCCTACTCCCCCACAAAGCTGAACACCTACTCCAGGATACAGAAAATATGGAGGAGTCTTCTAATGCAAAAAATATACCACTGGTATTTTTTAGGCCTGGTAACTCATTCACMTGTGTAATACACTGCAGGAGTCATTGGAGAGATCCCAGATGTGCTGTCCACCAGCAGGTGCATCTCCACCCTGTGTATCTCTGGTGTAAATTGCTTCACCCATACACACAGTTTCATAGAACCACAGAGCAGCCAAGGAATGTCAAAWGACTGGTCCAACCTTTTGTGTGGAAGGCAGCCCTGATGAGGTTATCTAGCACCCTGTCCAATTGCAAAAACAACCTCTCTAGTTATGGGGAGGTTGTTCCAGTRAATGATTGATCTCACTGTAAAAAATCTCTTACACTGAGATGAAAACTTAGATCAAATCTTTGCCAAGAGTTCCTTTGATACTTCCATTTTTGAGAACTGCAGGTCTGATGAGCTTGTAGCTGGGCACCTCCTTACAGCTCACCCTRGGTGGCCTTTCCATAAAAGATGAGTTTGTTCACCACCTCACCTTCTCACTWGTTTTAAAATAAAACAGACCAGGTCCCTGCTGCAGTTGACTGCAGAACGCCATGGAAGCAGTCAAAATGCAAAGGYCAGCAAGGATGGAGTGGAAAAGGAAGAAGTTCTGTTTTCAGGCAGTGGGAGAAGCTCAGATCAGTTAAGCTGCACACTCAATGAGCCTGGACTTTACTCCACTGCTGCCCACAGCTCTGACAACCAACAGCAAACAGTACAGTGAGCCCATTCCATTGCTGATATCCAGAACTGCTCAGCAGTATTGAAATAAAATATCACAGACTGTGCTCATTGCAGCTGCCACAGGRGAAATCTGTAGGAAAACCAGCAGGAGATTTAACTGATTCTGACACTGAAACCTCATTTAACCCTTCCCCATTCCCTAAAGCCATGGGAATGGAGACTAGGGACAGACAGACAAACAGAAAGTTGTTTCTCCTCCCAGGTTYATTTAGTAAATAGTTTGAAGAGTTACAGTCTGCAAATAAAAGCTGAAGAATACACGCAAGGTCAGTAAACAACTCTGACAAACCCAGAGAAAGGTGCAAAAGTTCACATGCCTGATGAAGCCACTATTTATGAATTTTCCTGCTAGGATTCCATAGACTGCCCTCACAGCATTGAGCTAATAAATTCACAGCTCAATGCCAAGTAGGAAACATTTAAAATACAGCTGATTATAATAAATGTTACAGTTAAGACAGTTATGGTAAATGGTTAATTTAGCAATTGGGATTTTCATGAAGAATTGCTGTAAAGTGAATCTTGAAACTGGGCCATCCATTGTTATACTACAGGAAAGCAAAGAGCTCAGCAAAACAGGAATATCCAGAATTACCACAATTCTTGGTGTAAACAAATAAAAAAAAATCTCACCCACCCTGAAGTTCTGGCAAATATAGATTTTTTGCAGTTTCAGGTGACAAAATGAATACTTCACTGGGATTAAGTTTTAGGTATGACAAATYACTCCCATCCTACACTTCACATGGTGTCTTTGGATTTTAGCATTACTTAATCTGACCACTCTTGGGGTAATCATATTGGTACAGACTGACCACTAAGATGAAAAACTGGAAGCATGTTGAATGTGTGATATTTAAATATGAGATGCCAGCTTTCAAAAGTAATTTCAGAAGCAACATGAGAGGTCTGATTCAAATTATTTAAATTAAACACTTCAYTGAGCAGGTAAAATGCACAATGAAATGTGTAAAATGCAAGGGATCTTAAAGATCTTTCAAGATGCAACTGCAGGATAGTCTGTCTCTCCCTCATGCAAAGATACATATGGTCAGAAAAGTTATCTGTACAAAAGTAGCATTCCTGGTCTGAAAATGGGCAACAATTCTTGTGCTACTACAGTGTGCAYGTCTCAGCCCTGGGTGCTAACTCCAGTATATTGGGCTGTGCAAATGAATTTGTCTGATTTTATTAATGTAGTTCTGAAGAGATACCTAACTTTGAATAAAAGTTATTTTACATAGTGATTATGTATTAATAAAAATAAGCAACAGCCTGAAAGAGGAACAGAAGAGCTCTCAACRGATGTGTTTTCTTAGCAAGCCAAAATCCATGGTGTGATTTCAGGTGGTTAGCATGGAATTTCTTTAAATGTCAGTATGAAAATGGGCTTTGCTTTTGAAATGTAGCTATTCTAATAATAGTATTCAGCAACCTTGACTAAAGCACTGATTGCTTGRTAATCAGCACCACCAAAAGTGTCAGCAAGAAAAGAATGGGTTAAATGTATTTCAAACCTCACAAATGTGTATCAAATTTTACTTAACCAGAATCAGTAAGACAAGCAAAGGTAAACAAGGAAAGGGCTGGGTATGGTCAGATTAGAYTTTAAAAGGTCAAACAGTTACCAACATCTGAACTCAGCTGGCAGGAGAACAGACGAGACATTAGGTCATTCAGGCCCTCCTCTGCCAGCTCTGGAGGGYTCTCCACTGCACACTGCAAGAGCTTTTGTTTACAATGTGGRAGAGGAGAAGAGAGGAAGCAGTGGTGGGGGCAAGAAAGTAGATTGTCTTTGGAGGCTGAAGCAAAGCAACCATTAAAGAAACACCAGCCAGAGCAGAYGGCATCCTGGAAACACAGCGGATGGAATTCATGAAAAAGCAAGATGAAAACAAGCAACAAAATCCAGGATGGAGCTGACAAACTGAAAGCAAAAGCTTTTAACAGGATGGTGCAAAAAGAATTATAATTCTTGCCTGTAGGAATCTGGCATCATTTGTTGAGTAAATGGGAAGAAATGACACATAGAAGATTTACTGGAATCATGGAAGAGRGAAGCAGAGGGGCAAAATGGGTTAGTTTTTCCCCAGAACTCATACCTGGGGTAGAGTGCTACCAACCACATTTCTTGTTCTCTGCCTGTCCAGCTGTTTCTAAGAGCCAGGTAAGAGCYAAAAGCAAGTCAGATAAGTCTTTGTTTTCAACCTGACTGATCTTGTGATCTGCCTCACCAAAAGAATATGGTAATGGTTACACTATCACAAGTRAGGGAGGTCACAGAGGCAGGCAGAACAAAATGATGGACAAGAGGATCACTGGAAAAGGGAGCTGTTTAAAACGACAGAGCAAACAAAAAGGGTTCACATAGTTAGCACTGTCCTGAAGTATATTTTATCCTGCTTTTGCCACAGAATTTATTCGTGACTCTAGATAAATTACCTACCTAAAAATGCTGTTCCAATGTGGACACCAACTACGTACGTTTTATTTTAGGGATGCCTCTCCCAAAATCTGACTTGTTGATTTGAAAAAGCAGAATAGGCTTAGAACAGACATTCCATTTATTTGCACCTGAGCACTTAAAACAAATGAGGACAACTGAACTCAATACTCTGAAGAAAATCAGATCCGACCTGGACCAGATTTAGTCTCCATAATTTTATCTTTCACTCTTCATGTGGAATGGGAGGATGCTTTCCTTGCCTTAGGAGAGTTTTGTCAATTAAGGGGGGAATTAGTTGAGTACCGAGATACTAAGGTGATAAGCACAATAGAAGATACAAGGAAACTTGTAATTCCATCGTCAAAGTAGAATTTGATGCAGATTTGAGTCAGATCRAGAAAATGTCTTGATATCACACAACCAAAGTGAAGATGAGACCAAAATACTCCATCTTTTTAATACCCTGAGTACAACAGGATTTTCATGTAAGAAACAATATGTTATTACTTAACAGAAAACTGTARTTTGATCAAGGTGTATGAAGAGACTGAATTAAAGCAAACTTCAAAACTTCCGCTCTYCAGTTGTGTTTCAAGAAATGACACTACTAGTACAGTTACTCTGCGTGTAACTATCAATTTCTCTCAAAAGAAAACTGATATCACCAAGTTATAATCTCAACACCTKCATGTATTACAACCAGAAGCAATGCTTTGCTGTTTGGAGTACACCAGTTGGACACAAATTTCTGGATGAATTTATATGAAAAAATGATAATCCAAGTTTCACCTGTGAATTTGCTGATATTTGCTAGTTCCAAGAACACCGAGTTACTCAGAATCCCAGGTTCCAGCCTGCTAGTCTAAAAGAGTTTGAAGTGAGATGGCTGAAACTGAACAGGTAAGTAAAACTCTCACTCCTGTTTCCATGCAGTACTCTCACACACAGGTTCCATGTCCCCTCTCCTCTGGCTTCTATTCTCAYTGCCCTGGTTCAGCAAGAACTACTCTTGCGATCTCAGTCACCTTTACCAGGTAAATCTCTTTACACTGCTCATCACCTYTTGCACTTGTAAACCTCCTCCACAACTGCTTTATCAATGGCACTCCCTCTGTTCAACACAAGGGCCAGAATGTTCAACCTCCCAGTTGCACAATCCCTTTACACAGGTGTGCGTGTCTGCGTGCATAATACACACGTGTACATTAAAATCCAGGGCTTCTACATGCACACCTACACATTTATGTACAACTGAAAAACTCTTTCCCTCCCAACCACATGTTTCTTGAGCCAGTATAAGCAACCCTACGGCACTGCAGGGAAACAGCTGTGATTACTAACTAGGTTAATCAGAAAAAGTGTTTAAAAGGTCAGTTTGAGTCTTCAGGTAATGCTCCATGCCACTCCCCTCCCATGCTGTATCAACAATGGTGCCAGCGCGGGGAGAAGATGGTACAGGTCATGAGCAGAAAAGTACAACTAGGGTTTTTTTCAGTGACTGATAACAGYAATAATACATTTAAAGCCTTGATTTTAATCTAGACATCTGCATAACTGTCCCTCTTCACGAACTTTTCTATGAAAACTTGAAATTCTTTCAAGTGTTTTCACGTGCTTTTGGTCTTCTTCCTTTTACCCACTGGCTCATTCTTTTCTGTTTTGTTCCCAACAAGCCCAGTCACTGCCTGCTCTCTCACTCCTCAACCAACGCAACATTCAATCCCAGCTTCAACTGTGGTAACACTGAGGCTCCCTCTGCCCCGTTTCCTGTGGATGTGGATGAATTGTTCCTTTGCCAGCACCAGGCCTGGGAGAAGTCCCGCAGAGCCCGGGAGGGTCGGGCTCATTCCCAACACACCTTCCCGGCCCCAGCCCGTCCTGGCACCGCAGCTCCGGCACACATGGGGCCTCTGGGTGACCCTGCCCACCAGTGGAAAAAGTTTCACCAGGAATACGAGAGCTTCGGATCGCTGTGGCTGTGCTCGGCGGGTTTGTTTTGGGGGATGGTGTTTTTTAAAACTTCGGAGAAAAATGTATCAGCTATCCCATTTTGGAGAGAGTCGTTAAACTCCTCCAAAAGAGAAATCCCGCRGGATTCTTCCTTTGTTCAGTACACTCCACACATTTTCTCCCGAGGCTTAACTGGAAATGGCACAAACCCTTGGAGAGGAGTTTACCGGGCGGCGAGGGGCGAAGGGCAGCGGGGCGCGTTCCACCCTCGCTCCCCTCAGGGGTCTCCGTGCGGGACCCCCGCCCCGGCCATTCCCTCCGGGCACCGCTCCCGCCGTCCCCGCGCCGGGCAGCCCCTTTCCCGCCGGCGGCCCCCGCCCGCACCCCGCGCAGTCTGCACTCACCGCCCCAGCCCGCACCTCAGCCCGCACTCACCGCTCCCGCCCGGGTGCGCAGCAGGGCCGGCGCTGCCCGAGCGCTGCTGCCCCGCGCTGCCCCAACGCCCGCTGCGCGCTCGGCGGAGCGCGCGGCGCCTCCGCGCATGCGCCCGGAGCCCGAGGGCGGCCGTGAGGCGGGGAGAGACTGAGGGCGACCGGCCGCGCCCGCCCGTGCCCCGCTGCCCATTGCCTCGGTGTCCCTGTGCAGAGCTGGCCCGGGGCTCAGGGGCCCCGCAGGGTGGCCCATCGGCYCCCTCCCCGGCGCAGGGTGATCCTTTCAGCCGCCCCCCGATCGGGAGCTCCCCGCCGTCGCAGCCCGGGACTCAGCACTCCCCGGTGGTCAGGAGCGCGGGCGCGGCCGCCTTGGCCTCGYCGAGCCTCCCCACCAAAGTGTTTCCAGTYTTAAAGTGTGTATCGGTTTGTACCCCGRAATTACAGCATCATGTATCGGAAAAGATCTCAGAGYKCAAGCTATGACCGAACACTACCGTGTCAACCAGMCCCTGGCCACGTCCAGTCTTTGTTTAACACCTCCAGGGACGGTGACTTSAGCACCTCCCAGGGAGCGTGTCCCAATTTTTGATCGCCCTTCCYGAGAAGAARTTCCTCAGAGTATCCAACCTGTATAGATTGGCACAGTCTTTCCTTGTAGGGAAGACCCACGCAGACAGATAGACACATACACACTCACGCTGGCAATTGTGGCCTTTGATGGAGGGCTAAAATTTGTGCTACAAGTAACGATTTCCCCCTGCCGTGCCCCGTAAGAGCGGCGGCAAGAGGAGCTGTGGGCTCATTGCCCGAGTTCAGAGGCTTTGAATGTTCTCAGACCTCACTCCAGGGAAGGTGTATTTCAGGAACCCTAAAATGTCATGTTCCACATTAAAAAGTAAAGGTTGGTTGGCTTTTTGCACTGCTCAGAATTAATCTGAAACCAGAKAGCTTCATAGCTTAATTTTGTTTGTGACTGGTGCCTTCATTTTCACCTCTATGACTTTTAATGGATGTGTATGGAAAGAAGATGAAGCTCCTCAGAAAATTCACAGCAAATTAATAATCCCTACCTGACTTCAAAGGTGCTGTTGTCAGTGGTKCCATGGCCTGATTATAAATGACTTAGGAACAATCCACAAAAAATAACAGCTTGGCTTGCCAGAAGATAGATTGAGGTCTAAATGGTGTGGAGCATAAAATACCATTTATTCCATGAAAATAGAATTGAAGTTCTCTATAAATATGCAGTGGGCTTTTAAAAAAAAGTTTACATTGCTGCTATCTTCAGATTCAATGAATATGAAGAATCTGAATATGAATTTTTGTGGCTCAAAATTTTGGTGGGTTACTATGCTGTATACCAGATGTTTTAAACCTTMTTTTATATTAAGAGACAACTGACAATGAGCAGAAAAGGAATGAAGTAGCACTATAGTCACAGAGAAGTTGAGAGAATGGAAAGATGAGACAGTTTGCAATAKTTCAGGCCATGTCTCAGCTTCTTTAATGAATCTTGACCAATAATAAAAGTTAATGCTTCCATTTAGGTCAGCTGAGAACTGATGCTGAGACCATCAGGTTTTAAACAAAAGAAATCTCATTAATGTKTCTGAAAGTTCTTTGACAGAATTGTCTAGAAGCTTCAATGCTTTGAGTCAATGGGTGACAAAATACCTCCGCTCTTCGAAAGTTTGTTGAGGCCCTGACAACAAATGGTCAGCAGTGGCCATGGAGAGAGGCACACACCATCAGAAGCTGAGTTTCCAGAGAAGTGAATTTACATTTGCTTTTCTTTGGGACACAGAGAGTTTTCCTGTAATAATTTACGAACACTTGCTACAGGTTGTTTGAATATGTAGTGCTCAACCATATCTATTTAACTAATAGCAGGTGGTTGGGAAATAACCAGGAAAAGCAATAGATGAAAAAATTCTTTACARGGGTCAGGAGACAATATTTAACTTAATAATTATGCAGCACTTTCTTCCTTGATTCCAGGTGTATTGCAGAGTTTGTTTGTGAAGGCTTAGGGCCAAAAGCTCAAAAGGGCAATGAAAACGTTAGAAAACGCTGGGAACAGAGGACAAGAAATGTCACAGCTGTATYGGAGGAGAGAAAACTGGCATTGTGCCTGCTGAAAGGAGTGGAGGCATGAAAACAGACCAATACYTGAGCAGAACCCATTGGGGAACCTTACTGTTGTCAGTTTTTAAGGTTATAGTTAAATTATTTCTCCAAGGTGGAATTTCTGAACATAAAGAAGCCCATTAGTATGGATAATAGCTTTGCTGTGTAAGTACCTCCCCGGGATTTGTGAAAATGAATTCAAATCCTGACTCTTGTACTCTGCATACATGGGAGGAATGTTTGGGCCCCATTTCTTGGAGATGTCTTACTTCATATAAATACTTCAATATTCACAAGAACAGCAGTAGTAAACCCATCCTGCTGCTGAGGGTACACTCAGTGCCTTTGTGACATTAATGAAGACATCAAATAACACTGGCCCCAAACAGACCCCTGAGGAGCACCACTTGTCACTGATGTCACTGGGACCGAGCCACTGATCACAATTCTCTGGGTGCAACCATCCAAACACTTATTCATCTAACAGTCCACTCTATAAATCCATCTCTCTCCAGTTTAGAGAGTTTGAATGACTCTCGCTATTCAAGTCTTAAACCCCATTTCTTCCCTAAATTCTGTCATGGCACAGAAATATTTTTAATACAATTAATATTAAAATATATTTTTTAGGTCATATCTGCTTTCATCTCCAAGAGTAAACAGTCATTTGATTTTGAAAATATTGTCATAGGCAATCACACATTTCCTTCTAACTCCAGGGTACCTTCAGGAGGTCCACTCCTAAAACATGAAGAAATAGATACAAAAATGAGAATTCAGCCAGACTTTTCTGGGGTGAAAAAAAATATCTTTATGATGCATAAAGGACCAGGACAAGGAGTGGGAGAAACAAAGATTTTAGCTGAGGAGAGATAAAAGTTCAAAAGCTATTRCAGTAAAAGAAGTGATAAGACTTAAAAAATGGAAGGAAGCAGAATTGTGTYCCAGCACAATAGCTGGGATACTCTACTATTTTGTAGAAAAATRTATTGTTGTATAGACCCTAAATTTAGGCACAGAGTACATGCATAAAGGAAGTGTGCCTTACAAAGTCTTCTTATTTTTTGTGTGAGTGATATGTTATGAGTAACGATACTTAAAGATCTTGCTTGAATTGGGCAAAAGGGAAAATTAACATAAAGTGTGATTTACTGCCAAGGATTATTTTGAGCGCTGCCTTTTAAACTCCCATATGAGTTTTCCTGCTTATGCTGTGCATTGTGTTTGCACTGCCAATGTGTACCCTGCACTAGAACATTTCTCTGGATGTCACACTTTTCACATGAATGTAACTGGTTTATTGTTTCTCTGCCATCAAGGAAAGCAAACAAATGTAAAGACAAGAGGCTTCCAAAGKGCCGTGTCACACGCAGATCCAATGTCCCCACTACTTGGGATTTCCTGCTCTGTGACTTCTTCTCTTCTGACAAATGAAAAACTTCAGCACTGAAGGCGTTAGTCTGATGACAAGAAAACACAGATTTTCCCTCCTCCTTTTATCCCTTCATTTCAGTTTGCCATCCAGTTTTGAAACTTCTGATGCTTCAATGCAAGAATGCAGRGTGCAGAGAAACAATGACCACTATGGAGAATTGCATTATAATTCCCACATATTCATTTCCCCCCCAGCAGTCCCTCTGCCCTGGGATCTGGGCTGAAGCAGTATCCTCTCAGCCACACAGGGCTAAATCAGCCAGTGTTTAGAGCCATTCAAGGTACCTTTTAGTCAGGGGGGAGTTAGTCCCTGGTGAGTGATGTTCTCAATGTCTCATCATGACCCAATACTGCTGCTGCACTCTGGGAACTTAACACCACRCACACAAATTCTACACTCTTGGGCTGTTTTCAAGTGCATTTAAATATCACTGTGTAATACATTAACTTGGTTCAAATATTTTGGATTTTTTAATAATCCTTCATTATTCCAGCAAAGCAACATAGGAATGTTTAGTTTTCTGAATGACTGCTCACATCTAAATGTCTTTGTTCCTTCAAAAATTAAATTTATGATTTGCTCTACTTCCTCCCCAAACATTGACAGGATTTGATGTGTGTTCCAGTTGTTTTGTGAATTGCTCAGAAGGCACCATTTTGCATCTGYGAAGGTGTTCACCTGAATCACTGTAGATCACACAAGTGTGCAATTTATTTGAGCCAAATATTACAAAATAATTGCAAATGTTTTTTTATTCTGAAACTTTGATATGGAGAGCAGTCTGCATATAAGCCYTATACCATTGTTTTTACAATGTATATTTTAGTTTGATTGGTGCCTCCATATATGAAAGCGCCATGATTATTTTTCTGATCCTGATTAATCTTGTATCTCATAATTACTTCTGTGTTGAAAAAAAAATAATAGAAAAAAGAAAAACAAATATATTGAAATATTCAAGAACAAACTGGGTCTTTCAGCTGTACATTTCTTCCCTACACATTAGCAACCACAAACCCCCAGCACAGTATGACATGAACCTGCAAGTTATTTAAGACAGTTGTAGACCTTGGAACTGAAGATTATGTGCCCAGATCCTGGCTGGGGCAACAAAATAAGAAACTTCCTAATCAGGGCTTGCAAGTAGCTTTGTTTCTCACTGAGTAAAAATGTGAAAATATTCAGAATATTCTTAACATCTAGAAGAAAAACAAATAGCTGGTGAAATAATACCATCCTTAAAAGAGAGTCTGAAAGCTGTTAGGGAAATTCCAGTTCCCATGATATTTGTGGAAATAAGTGATTTGGATTCACTATGCTAAACTCTGCCCTGTGACTTTGGAATGTATTTCCGTACTTTTAAGAGAAGAAGAGTAGGAAGTAGATGAGWGGCTTTTTATTTTATAACATTGTGCAAAGCTTTTGAAAGCCCATTTGATATAAAAAATAAATAAGCAACTACATTTAATAGGGCTGTTCTAGCAGTCTCAACAWCCCTGTAATATCACAAGCAACTCAGATTTCCTTTCTGTGGTTTGTAGTGTCTTTCCAGAACATCTCAACAGAACAGAACCCTTGCCACATATTTTTTTTTCCTAAACTCTGTTCTGCTGTTGACAATATAAAGCTGATACACACATTTARTGACAAGGCACACATACAAAAATAGCAAGTATCTCAAGTATAAAAGGCAACAAAAATATAAATGACAGGAAATTGACTTATTTGGTTTGTTACTTCATGCTGTCAGAATTCCACTGACATGATCTTATAAGATGGAGACCTTTGTGCTTCCTGATTGTAAATAAAAGCCTAAAGAGAAGGACATTTATTCTGCACAGTCCTCAAGTACATATTTTGAATTTCCTCACAATGCAAGGGTGACAAAACCCCTCTGTTGTGCTGTAATTCTGTTAATTGAGAGATGTGATTAGAAGATCATAGTTCTTTTCTGGGCAGCATAGGTCTCTTGGGGTGAGGGACTGACAGAGCAGATGGGTGTCCTGCAATTCAGAGGGACCTTGGCAGGCTGGAGGGATGGGTCAGCAGAAATCTCATGAAGCTGAACAACAGGAAGCGATAATTCCTGCCCCTGGGGAGGAATTCCTCTGTACACCTGACCTCCTGGAAAGCACCTTGGCAGAAAAGCATCTGGGAGTCCTGATGAATATAAGCTGACCATGCCATGTGCCCCTGTGGCAAAACATCCCGGTCTGCATCAGGCAGGGTGTGCACAGCAGCTGGTGGAAGGTGATCCTTCCCCTCTGGTGAGCCGTGGGGAGAAGGGCATGGAGACAGCTGAGGGCCTAGAGAGCCTGGGAGAGCTGGGAYTGCTCAGCCTGGAGAAGGGAATGCTCAGGGGGACCTTATCCATAGGTATAAACATCCAATTGAGTGTTTTTCCCAGAGAAGACAAAGCCAGACTCCTGTCAAATGTGCCTGGGGACAGGACAAAAGGCAAAGACATACACAAATACAGGAAATTTCATTTAATTTCTTTTTTTTTTGTAATGGGTCAAACACTAGAACAGGCTGTCCAGAGAAACTCTAGAGACTCAATCCCTGAGATATTAAAAATCTGTCTGGACATGACCTTGAGCAACCTGCTCTGAGCAGAGTTTTGGACTGGAAGATCTCCAGCATCATCTTCCTGCATGAGCTGGTTTGTGCCTCTTTCCCCAGACCACCTCCATGGAAATGTGAGTTTGTAAGGGTTAGGACAATGGCAATAGGCTGGGCCAGGTCCTGTGTTTTGAACCAAGTTGGATGACACGTGTCAGAAACTTGTTAGGGAGTGAGAGGGTTCYCATGGACTGCACCCAGGCCTGCATGGAACCACAAGGATTGAGCCTCTCTATCAGCATCAGTCATGTAAACATTCCCCTTTGGCTTATCCTACTTAGCACTGCCAAGAGTAAGTGACTTTCATGTCACTTCTCTGTTTTGAAATGTCTTAACTACTGTTTCTGGATAGCCAGGGGGATTTACAGGCTGACCCTGAGGGACAATTGCAGTTTCCATACAGTGTGTTTTTACATAGCTAACAGCATATTAGCAAATAACTGATGGCTGGTCAGGAGCAGGAGGAAAGGTAGTTTAACCTTCAAGCTAAAGATGCACCCTTCTCACATTGTTCTAACTTTGCACTATCCAGCAACCCTGAGAAAGTTCATTCTTTTTTCATGACCACACTGGAGCTGGATCCAATGGTCACTGCTACAAGCTGTTCTGATAAACATTCCACAGTTTGCATCTCCACAATTGATTTAGAAAACTGGTAAGAAACCACTTTAACAAAATCTGGAGCTCTTAAAGAGAAGAAAAAATAGTACAAAAATAGGGAACTCTGTCAGATGAGTATGAAAGAATGGTGTGTGAGGGAACTAACAAAAAGATTATAGAGCAGCAATATACAGAGAGAGTGCAGACAACAAAAAAAGGTAACCATGTTGACAATTAGAGGAAGACTTGGGAATGGTTTCTCTAATATTTAGTGAAAGAGAAGGGCAAAAGAGGCACGGAGAGCAGTGACCAAATTTTCAGTGTCAAAAGAKTTTTTGTTGTATTTATCTGTTGCCCTGGTCCATTTAGGGAGCAATAAAATGGAAAAAAAAACCCCACAACTTATCACCTTGTTAAGAATATGTGGAGAGATTGCAAGTATG
>CADDXX010000405.1:673799-698568 GCA_902810485.1 Alauda arvensis | reverse complement strand
CACTAAAATTAGATGAGGTCAGTGCCCTCCCAAGTGCAGAGGAGAGCTTCCTTCACTGTGTTGTAGTCCCTGGCTGCACACCAAATCCAGAGGAACAGAAGGTACAAATGAAATACAACCTCCTCTAGATAGCATAGATGTGTGATTTGGTCAGTCTGAGGAGCTYTACAGCAATTAAGAAATGTTAGGTTCTTTATGGGCTGTAATTAGTTTTATAACGAGGCTTTACAAGTATGTGACATCTGAGATCTCTTTTTGTCCTCACTGGACAGCTGAACAGATTTTCATGAGGCTGCAAAAGTTTTCTCCTGAAAAATATATTAACCCACAAATAAAGGTCAAGCTCCTGCTCTAAAACCTGTAGAAAACAGAACATCCAATGAAAAGGCTGACAGGACTGTTTTATAACTCAGGCAAATCAATGTGCTTCCCTAGCTGTGTTTTCACATATGGGTGACTAATCAGTGCTGAAATTTTTGCAAATAAATAGCATTATGAAAGCACCAGATATAGGGAAATTTCCTCATGAGAAACTGATTTTTACATAGTTTTAAGATTACAAACCGTAGGTTTTTTAATAGCATACATAGCTCAGTCTGTAATAAAATATATTCCAGCTGTTTGTATTGCARTGAACCCTAAATATGCAAAGCATTATCCCACTAATAATGGCAGACCTCCTGATTTTCATTCTGTCCTGAAYATTCAAAGAGTATTGAGAAAGTTTCAGTTTTCCTGTTCTCCAGAGTTTTATTTCCTGTTCTCCTTCAGTCTTTTACAGGCAGATGTGAGCTCATTTTCATCAGGCTCCAAGTCAGCTGGGAGCTCTGCTGATGTTCCAGCTCGTTGTTGAGCCCAAGCTGATTATACCCTCCCAGGGTTTATCAGCTTTGCCCCTTGACAACAGCTTTGCATAGCTCCTGCCTGGGACATGGCTTGTCCCCAGTGTCCCCAGACCATGTCTGCCTGCAGAATCTGTGCAGAGGCACCCTTGGGGAAGAAGTTTGAGAAGTGCTGCCTGTCTTGCACWCAGGGGAGGCTGCTGAGATGGTGCTGGTAATGTGAGCAGTAAACTTGCTTACAGCTGTGAGAGTTCTCTCTGGCAGCTCCCAGGGAGCTGGCTGCAGTCAGAAATGCTCACTGTGCCCATGCTGCTGTATTAACTCATTCTAATGGTTTCTATTTTGTTACTACCAGGCACAGTTATGCACAGTGCACAGAAAACAGATTATGAGGAAGAGTGAAAATCTGTCGTGGGACAGCTGTGTCCCTTTAAATCTGACAAGCCAAATAACTTACAATGGTTTTCAAAGCATGTATTATTTATTGTCAGTCATACAGTCTCCCTCAGCTGTTATTCAGATTTGACCTGCACTGTGGAGTTTTGCCACCAGAGTTATTGCAAGTTTCAGCTGCAAGTGTGAAAATAATGGTGCTCCCTTGCTGATGGAGCTGTGCTGCAGGAGAGAGAACTTACTGGCTTAATTAATGTTGCAGGGGAAAATAAAACAACACCCAATTTGACATGAACCCCCTCTTGAATGAATTCACACTGCATCTTCACCAGGTTGCTGTGCCAGAATAGCTGTGCTCAGACTGGCTGTCCACAGAGGCTCTGTAGGAGAGTGGAGCTGCCAGAGAAAAACAATCTTAAAAACACAGTCAAAATGGAAACTCACGTAAAGGAAGGAATAATAGTTTTGCTCATTAGGCATCAAAGAGAGGGTTATGCATTCTGTGAAACTGTGGATATGTTGAATTCTGTAGCAAAGGTCTTCTTCTTGTAGGCACAGAACTAAATGCAAGGAATTTATGCTTTGAATCAGGCAGGTTCAACAGAACTAACCTGTTTATCTCTTCCCATTTCATCTTTATTRTTTTCCAAAAAAATTCCAGTATTTAATTCTTTAATATATTGAACTGTGATAATTATTCTTCATTTCTATTTATTGGAATGCCAATGCTCTCTCCCTCCTTATTGTTGCTTTATTAATGCATTGCTTTATCGAGATAAAGAAAATCGTTAGCACAATATCCATGGAGAACTCTGAGCTTGTAGGCATTTATCATCTTCCTTATCCCTTGAGAGTTTGCTTTTAATTCAGGGAAATCTCTTAAGATTAATGGCCTGGGGGTTGGATGAAGGCAGGAGAAGAAAATAAGTATTCCAAGAAGAGCATTGCAGAGTGAACACAAAGCACAGAGCAGAGGTGTGGAATATGCTTTGCAGAGAACTTCCCCTGAGTCCTGTCTGCAGCTCATTGCAGTGCACTGCAGTCTTCATTAAAAYTTGATTTCCTGAGCTCTAGAAGGTGTGCTTGTCTCCCTCCTGGTACAGCATGCAAAGGCTCCCTTTCTCAGTGGTTCAGCCATCTGTGCACACCTCGAGTCAATGTTTAATGCCTCCACACAGTCCCAGGGTACTCCTCGTGTTGCTKGAGGGCCTCAGAACCAAACCTTTAAAGTGATTATAAAAAATCAAGACCAAACTCTATTAAAGGCTGAATTTCAGTCAATTAGCTTGTAAGTCAGCTGATCTCCTGGGGTGATGCAGCTCACAAATCAGAAGATAAAGCACACAGAGCTGGGAGATTGAACCACCTCAGGGCCACACAGAGCTTTTCTTCCTGGGGAAGCCTCTTCACATGCCTATYTCCTCCTACCCCAGTCCTCAATATTGCTGTCTAAATAATAGTGATGAAAATATTCAAAGGGTAGATGCATATACTGAAACCTGAARGAGATTGGGTATTTCAAGACACACATAAATTGCTGGAAGTCTGGGTTACAGGCAGAAATTGGTYAGCTRTGACAGTGATGCAGGGTTGGATTTTAACCCYAAAATAACTCCACATTARTTTGGAATAATGGTAATAATATTTTGCCACTTTATTTTGTTTATAAGAAATAGGAGTGGTACAATGATAAYARCTTATGTTTTATACAGGTATCATATAGGTAAATCCATGTAGCTCACTGGGTGAGTGATATATTTTRTATCTCAGGGTGGTAGAGGATGAGTAAGACTGAATACAGAAGAAGTCTCAATTTTGAACACTGGTCTTTCATCAGGGACCATCAAAGGTCGTTCATCTACCTCACTGTACTTTATCTGTCATCTGTCATTTGAATAATAACCATTTGGATTGTATCCTTTAAATTTTTGCCTGTCTATTGCCAAGGATCAATGGAAAAAAAACTTCAGATCTGTGCAGAAGTTCATTAGAGAAAATTATTCAAAATTCAATTAATTACACCAATATAATCCTAGAGTYGTTAAAAACCTGTTCTTTTAAGAGTGAGATACTACTATTTGGATATGAAGTGAGATGTGAGAAAAATAAGCAAGTGCTATTTATATACTCACAATTTAGTCAAATGCAAAGGTAGTAGATGGCATCTAATATACTGATTCTGCAGTCAAAATTAAATCATTAAAAAACCCCAAAACAACAGCTACAACTGCTTTCTGTCCAACAAATTTTTCCTGGAAATTACAGAAGCATAATTAAGCTAACCTAGCTGTACTAWTCTAACTGTCTATATAAATGCATATTCCAGCATGAGAGTGGCTTTCTCTGCTCCAGCTGAATCAGTTCTAAAGGGATAATGCCAAAACTGGAAAAAAAAAGGCCTTTCATAATTAGATGAAAGTGTCCACATATGAATTTGTATTAATGCCTTGTAGCATTTTAGAATCACAGCTTACCTTTTMTTACCATAATTTTCCATGTGAACAATCTGTAATCTTCTGTCAAATGCCAGTAGCATCAACACATTCTGAGTTCAGTCTTGCATGAGAGTCCTATTCTAAAATAAATTCAGCTGTGTGTAAAGCTGTTCTCTGAATTCCCATTCTTTTTTTTCTCTGGTTCTGGGAAACTATGCTGAAAGCTGACTAGTCACATTTTTTTTGACTCACATTGCTGACAAGTAAGTTCTTTYAGAATTTATGGTATTTTTTAGTCTCTACTACAGAGTTCCATTCTTCTCCAAGTGAAAATGTGTATTTACACAGCCCGCCTAAAATGGTCTTGCCAATTGAGTAAATACTGCTCTTTATATAGAAGAATCTTAAGCTGCTTAAACAAATACAAAAGGTTATCAGTTGATCAAGGRAAAAAGCATTTGGGATTGTAGTGTCATGTGGGTTTTTCTGTGTTGATGAGGACACATACAAGTTAAAGTGAATCTGAATGTGCATTTTAGCAATGATATGACTCCAGAATAATTCTGGTTTATTTCTGGGAAGACCTGAAGCATTGGGTGTTCCATGTATGATTGTGCAGTAAATGTCAACCCATGCTTGCAAGAGGCACTGACACAGCTGTTCATGCAGAGGTTGTGTTCTTCACATCCCCAGGACATCAAGCTGGAGGCAGCAGTGGTGCCTCCCAAGGAACAAATGCACACAATTCCTCCCTTCTCCACACTTCCTGAGCTGCCATCATATTTCTGGATGTGATGCTTCATCAGCTGTGTACTGGTAACAGGAGGGCCATCATAGAACAGAGATCTCTCTGCACCTTCTCTGTCCCAGCAGAGCCAGTGTGTGTGGATCACAGTAATGAGCTCCTCACTCCTGGGACACAAGAAGGAAGAATTTCACTGCTGCCTTGTTGAGTTCCAAGTCCCTGAAAGGTCTTGGGAATCCTTTCAGACTCTGTCACCTTGAAATAGATAGAAGATGGCTTTTCCTTCATTTTTCCAGTCACTTTTCCAGATGTCTGGCAGCCTTGRAGGCTGATGCAGGACTCTCAGCTTTGAGCTGATGCTGTAGGGCTGCTGTGCAAAGGTGTGATGGGGAGCCTACACTGGCTCAGGAACGTGGCAGCAGCACACACACACACCAGCAGTGAGACCACAGCAGCCTCAGCCAGCCCTGCTCAGGGCCTCACAATTCCCTCTGRCAGCCTCCAGCAGGATCTCTCTCCTCTAATCAAAGGCAAATTGCCTTTGGACCCAGCAGTTCCCTGTGCACTTTGGGGACTTGTGCACTCATCCAAGCAGCRTTGCTGTGACTGAGGGATGTGATGCACAGCCTCAGGAGGGATGTGGGCAGTGTCTGGCTGGGGCAGGCATTGCTGGCACCACACATGGGCTCCCTCAGCCTGCCTGAGGTTGCCACCCTGTTGCAAAGCAGATGTGAGAGCTCTTCAGCTCCATCCCCCAGCAGCCTGGTGCTGCGGCTCAAGCCCATCTTTGTTGATRGCTTAAGGATTTGCTCTGGAGGAGTTGAAGTATGTGCACATGCTGCAGTCTGCCAACTCTTCTCTGAGGAAAAYAGCCTTTGGCAGAAGAGTTTTGGGACAGATGTTATTGTAAAGTGCATTGGCAGGGCTGCCTGCTGCTCTTCTGTAAAGCCCTCTGTGGTACTGATGTGGGGGAGTCCTGCAGACTTCTGTAGGAAGGAGAATAAAGTCCCATTTTATACAATGACAATGTGTCTTTCTGATGTAAAACCCACRTTCTAGGTGCTCTGGGAAAACAGTCATTGTGGACACCAGGTTTGCAGTGATGGAAGTTACGGCTCACTTCTTATTTTCTTATTTATTATTCTATGAATTATAAAAGCCATATTTAGGACTTTAGGAAAAAGGAATAAACTTCCTTTTTTACAAGTTAAAGAACATTTCTGTATAATGCCTCAGAGAAATGAGTGTATCTTTGGTCCCTTTGTAGATTCAAGTAATTTATTCTTTCTTAATTATGTAATTTTCTATAACTTATAATGAAGTGGTACAGCTAATTTTATTTTTTACTGACAGTGGAAGAGGCAAATGTAATTTCCAGTTACTGCAGCAAAGCACCAGGATCTATTTAGAGAAATAAATTGATTTAGATGCCATAAAAAGTGGCAGCACAAAGTCAAAACATTACTCATACTGTTAAATAATTTAGCTAGTGACTTCTGTCTCACTTGAGTATATCTGACTTGGTACACTTTGGGATTTATTTTTGTAGGCCTTTGATCTCTTTGAGATTGCTGCCTTTTATATCCTCCCCACAAAACTCAAGGGAACACCTTTGGAATGAAGGTTATGCTCAAAATGCTCCTTTCTTTTTCCTGTTCTCTTCAGATCCAAAGGCACAAGGCCAGTCAGGAGTGTGAAGCACTTTTTCACTGRCCATGATGTTATCCTGGGCAGCTTTTCCTTGTCCTGCAAGTAAGGCAGCTGCTTCTCTGGGTGAGATTTCTCCAGTTTGGTGGATGTTTCACAGCAATTGGGGTATCCTGCAGTCAGTTTGTCTAAGAAAGCTTCACCYGGCTGTGGTGGAAGGGAGCTGATCCTCCCCTACCTGCTGCCTGTTTACAGGCAGTAGCTAATTTTAGCTGTGATGTAAGGGAAATCCAGTATCTGATCCAATATCCTCAGGGTAAGTTACCTAATTTCTTAATCACAGCTCTATTTTTAACTCAGGTGGCACTTAAAAGTAAATGAAAAATCTCTGGGCTTTAAGCTGATGGTTACCTTAGGACCAGCAGGGTTATGCTCATCATGAACAACCATTGGTAGTTTCACTCTGCATTATATATTCAGTGTATCTATTTATATTGGCTTCAAATATAAAATTAATTTCCTAAGTAGAGACACTTTCTGAAATAAACTAGGTTAAGACAAAAAATAGCCCTTAAATTTGTGAAATAAACCCATTACCAGATAATTGTCACAGTCAAGTAAGAAGTTAAGCAAGTGTTGTTKGGTAGTTAATTTTTGTTCAGAAGTTAGTGAAGGAAGAAATTAAAGGAAAATTTGAGAAAGAAATTAAAGGAAGGAAAAAAACTAAATAGCCAATATAAGTGAGTATGAATTACAAACAATAACAAAAAAAAGGAAAGTCAATAAGGAGAGATAAAGATAGAACAAAAGASACTGGAAGATCTGAAGACAGAAATAACACCTTCTCAAGGGTACTAAGGACAATAAAATGTAACTGGTATCTGCTGCCACAAGGAGATGGAAATTTTTGAAGAGCAACAGGAAAAGCTGYTTATTCAATAAATGGTTTTGTCTTTCATTTGCAAAGAAACAGAAAAATGTAGTCATAGCACATGAGGATGTGAAAGTGCTTTCCAATGTGCTAGAGTGAAAGGAATCCCACTGACCCCAGYTTGAGTCCAGTGGTCCAAGCTGTGCAGTCAGCTGCACCTTACCACTCTCTACAACCACCTGAAAGAAGGCTGTAGCAAGGTGGGGGTTGGTCTCTTCTCTCAGGAAAACAAATACTGGGAAAATTTATTTACTGAAGAGTGGTCAAACATTGGAATAGGCTGCCCAGGGAAGTGGTGGAGTCACTATCCCTGGAAATGCTCCAACAGTGCATGGCTGTGGCACCTGGGGATATGGTTTAGTGGTGATTACCAGYTGGACTCTACCTTAGAGGTCTTTTCCAGCCTAAAGGATCCTATGGTTCTCTCCAGTCAAGGGCAGGTAGGGGAGTTTATTCCACTCTGCGTGGGGGACTGCAGCATCCAAATGACCACCAGGCTCATGAGGAACCAGGCCAGGTGTGTGTGTTAAGTTACCCTGTGATGACAATAAAACTACACACACAACTGGTAGCCCTTGGTGCCACACTGGCTGACACCACCTTTGACAGCTCCACCCAAACACCTGGCCAGGGACAGCTTCAGCAGGTTCTGTCCATGGCTAAATTCATGATCCCCACCTACAGAAGGAATGATTTGGTCTTGCACTGAAGGTGCCCTTTTTTTTAGCAGCTGTCAAGATAATAGTGTGTGACAGCATAACCACAGTCTGTTCAGGCAGAGCTTATCATTCTATAAAACATTCTGGCCATTTTCCAGATGTGGCTTTGTGGTAGCCTCAGCCCTTATTCCAGGGTCAGTGACTTGGTCATGTACACATTCGTGTTTTAGGATTCCTGAAAACTCCTTGTGCACAGAACTTTTCTCAAGAATATAGGCATACATGCTTATAATGCCTTGTCACCCATGTGTTATTAATATCTGTGTGCTTACAGCAATGCTGCTGGCATGTGCTCTAGTTTTTTTGCTTCTCTTTGGACTACAGTAATTCTCTCCTTCRTGATGACTTGTTCAAATCCCAATTTCCCTAAAAGTGCAGCTGGTCAGACCATTCACTTCCCAGTCATAKCACTGGTCCTTGGGTGTTGCTTCATAATGTATTGATTTTTCAGTGCTTTTTGGAAAATAACCTTGAGAAAACACATGCAATGAATTACCACTGTAGCACATAATGCCATAACCTGCATTGCTAATAGTTCAACACTGGGTGAAATAAGAAACATAACAAACTAGATGTTGTAGGACTGTAGAACAGCCAGTCCCACTGAGACTTACTAAATACTCTCTTAATCTCTGATGCCCAYATTGTAATTTCTTGCTGATTATATTCAGGTTTCTCCTTGCTTTGTTCAGACAGTGCCACTGATTTATTTACAATGATTCATAATAAAAACCCTTTCTCCCCCAACTTTTTACATTCAGCTCCTGTTTTTCCTGTTACAAGAGTACCTGTCATGCCCTGGGGAGGGGTTGTTTTCAGTCATTCTGATTGGAGAATGATGTCTGGTTGTACATCTGAAACCTGGTAAGTAATGACCACAATATCATTGCAAAATGTGGGTTTCAATTTTAAAATGCAGTCTTACTCTGAAAACACCATGATTAATGTTTTTAGTTTTGGGTCCTATCAGTTGAGCTATAGATCAGAATAAATATTTGGCAAGATTTTCCTCCCATTTCTCTACAGCAGGAATGCATCCTAATAAATTCCTGAAAGTACACAGGCAGCTTCTTCTTAGGGAATGCTGGGTTTCCATTAGGGATGGAGTTTACCAGTTCAAGGGCCATCAGTTTATGTGTGGTCCTTTCACAGATCTGTGATGCAGTTCCATGCAGGAACTAAATAAAGCTACTGCTTTACAGGCTTCTAACATATGGTTAAGATGGTGGACTTTTCTACACATAATTAGGTTGACTTTCCTTCTATTAATCTCTGCAGTGAGAGCATATTTTAATATCAGTAAACTACATGGMCCTGCTAATATTGCAATCAGATTAATCTGCAATTATTCTAGCATTTGAAGCTAACGAGAACACAGCTTTTTCAAGGAGCAATAATCCATCCTGGTTATGTAGTGAAAACTGTAGGAAGGCCTTAATCACATCATTGCCTATCAGTGATAATTTATCCCAGCTGGATTCAAGGTCTACAGTATTCAGTGTTCCATTCACTACATCTGAATTTCCTAATAAATTGCTTAAATCTCCCTTTCACTTTCAAATATTTCTCAATGCACTGCTTAAACAGGCTTTGCTCAGCATACATTCCAGCTGAATAATTAGGAAGTTTAATGGAACAGTTACTTGAGTTAATTTGAACCATATGTAACTCTACTCTAGATTTAAAAGGCCTTCTGACTTTCTATATTGCTTTTGGGAAGTTGGGCTYCTGCAGAACTTCAATTCCAACAGTAGCTGGCATTTGCCCAATAAAAGGAAACAAGGTGGGAAACACACTGTGAGCATGGGCAGGTCCAGCATTGGCACAGGAAGTGTGACCTGATTTTTCATGGAGCAGTTTATTCTGGGAAAGCTAACCATTAGTTGGAGTTAGCAGTGTGTGATGCTGGCTGATGGCAGGAAGGATTACAGGCTGCCCAGGGAGCTTGTGGAGTCTCTGCAGAAATTCCARCCCCTCCTGGAYGTGTTCCTGTGTCACTGCTCCAGGTGAGCCAGGCTGGGCWGGGAGGCTGGMCTGGGCCAKTCCCAGAGGTTCCTTCCAGCCCTAACAAATCTGTGATCCTGTGATTCTGTGATGCAGAGCAGTGGSTGCACAGCTGCCTGGCAGGCCAAGTTGGGAATACTCCAATACCCCAAATCCAGCTGCAGTCTGTGGAAGGGTTTGGGGCCAGGGTACAGCCCATCTCCAGAGAACCCCAGGTATGGGAACCAGCACTGTTTAGTTGGTTTTCACCCATTTACAAAGTGGATGGAAGCTGTCACACAGTTAGCTGTGATGCAGATATATAGTGTGGCATTTTATCAATGAAGAATTCCCAAGGAAACCATGCCAAGAGTAAATAACACAGGAGTTGTGCACAATCTTATGAATCAAGCAAAACTGAATCTCACACAGCAGGACAGCCTCAAAGTTCTGGACAAGTGAAATATTCCTGCAGGACAAGCAAGGCAATTTAGAAAATKATTAAAAGGCAGTGATAAAGATTGGGATGAAGAGTTGACTCATGGTCAGAAGAGCAGCCATTGTAGTCTGGTTGGTATATGTTTCTTGAGACTTTGATTTGAAGAGAACTGTAAACAGCACAACACTGTCAGCTGCAAGGAGAATGGTTTGTTGAATGGCAGTCTGAGCTGAAACCTTGAAAAATTTCAACCTAACTAACAAACCCTAAATGGTTTGTTTCAGAATTCAAAGAACAAAATTTTATCACATTGATATATTTTTGTTTATGTGATTTCCARTCAAGGTACCCATGGAAATATCTTTAAGTGTTTGAAAGCTAAAAGAAGTGGCATGAGGATACCAATATTAACAAAGGTAGCATACAAAATGCAATTAATTTGGAATGTTAAAGGCAAGACCCGGATGGTCAATAATCATGGGTGTGGGCACACATAACACCACATTAGTCTTCCTACTGAGATCCTTAATTCCTTTGCTATTGCTACTGCCCTAAACTCATCTAATTCTGCCTTGACAATGATTTGCATAATATCTGCTAGTAAAGTTAATTTTTTKTKKKTTTTTTTCACACAAAATATTTTTGATGTCCCCTTTTATTTCACAGTCTAATCCAAACAGCACCCTGGTTCTCACAGAACTTTTGGCTTAATTCACTTCCTGTTCTGGGAAGTGTTCACAGTGTTCCATATTGTCCTTTTCCTGGAAACCCTTTACATAACTGCTGTCCTTAATCCTTCTGTGATTTTATCACATTCCAAGCTGCTCTTGGGCTTGGATCCTGTTTTCTGCTTGTTCCTAAACAGGCAATGCCCAAACYGCTCATCCAATAAGCTCTTTGGATACCCTTAACTTGGTTCTCATTAATATCTATGCCTTCAGAAATAYGTTTTGCATTTCCTAATTGCCCATGGAAAGCATTCTTTGTCTTTTGATTAGAATCCCACTGTCTGCTTTTCTTTAGCAGGCATCTAGATAATAGTCCCTAAAGGCATGAACAGTGTTATTTTGGTCACACATTCCCCTTTTAGAGTTCCTGAAAATTCCATTCATGTGGAAGAGTATGCAAGAATATAAGAGTGTATTTTAGCATAGTGCTATTAATATCTTTGCATTTACAGCAATGTAATTGATACATGTTTAAATTTATTTGATTCTCTTCAGGATAATTGGAATCAAATGGCTGTATGGGAATCTTATTTTCCTTTCTTTATTGTGGGAGTCCCAGGTAACTCAGCTAATTTTAGACACATTTAGGTGAGATGAATCACCCCATTAATAGCAAATGTGGATGTTAAATGAACATATGAGCAGAAGAATATTTCACATTGGCAATCCTGACACCAGGACTCCTAAAAGCAATGAGTTTTCAGATTGCCTCCTGAAAATGTCAGTTTTGAGTAAGTATTTGCATGTGGGTGATTCTGAAGATCAAAAACATAATCATATTTTATGAGTATTCAAAATGTTCAAGGGGAAGAGAAGGTAACAGGAGGCTCACTAGCTAGATAACTTCAGATCTTGGCAAAATAATGGAAAAATTATAAAGATTCTGTTGGTAAAAAGTTAAAAGAGAAGGGTTTATAATTAAGCTTGGTAAATGCATGAAAAATAGGCTTTGTCAAATATATTTGATTTCTTTCTTAGAATTATAGTTGACAGAAGTAAGTACATAATGGACTTCTGTAAAGCAYTTGATTTATTACAAATGACATGTTGATAAGAAAATTAGGACTATGCAATATCAATAAAGTACATCTTAAATGGATTAAGAACTGGTTCACATGACTGAAAGAGTACTTGTCAGCAGGGAGTTATTACTGATTATGACCCTTTTAGGAAGGTTCTGTGGTGATTACTCCTAGTTCTAAATCAGCTTCATTTTCATCAGCTCTGTGTTCTTCATAATTTTCAATCAATTGGCAGAAATAAGTGAAAAATAAAACCAGTGATGTTAGCCCTTCTGAATGGCCCAAAGTGGTGAAGGATGTAGAAGACAAGTTACCCAAACAGAGTGTTCTGGATTACAAGGGAGGAAGTTGAGCTCCATGAAACACATTTGACTTTACCATGAACTGCTGGGAGGACACAGGGCAAGGAAAAAGGTCTTACTGAGGAGGACAGAGGCTGTGTCCTGGGAAACAGGGAGAGGTTCAGTAGAAAGGCAGTGTGGTCTCCCWGTTTAAAGTGCTATAATAAAGGGTTTATGGTGCATAAACCCCAGACCTGTAAGCAGGGAATATGGACATGATTTCACCTCTCTACATAAAATTCCTCAGGTCTGCTGCTGTGACAACAGCACGTAAAAAATACAGTTAAAAGGACAGAGGGGGACARAGAAGAATGACAACAATTACTCCAAGGTTAAGGAAAATGTTTTAATCCATCAGATATTTTTGTTGCATAGTTAATGCATCAAGGCCCCTGAGAACCACTCTGTCAATACTTTAGTTCTTTCAGYTTTTTGGTACCCTCAAAAGACCTCTCTATACATTTACACAAACTCTTAAACAAGACCTCATAATGGTGCCCTCAAATGAGATCAACATATATTTATGTTTATATTTATGCTTATGTTTATATTTAGATTTAGATTTAGATTTAGATTTAGATTTAGATTTAGATTTATATGAATGATATTCTTTTGACCTATATGGGATGAAGGCCAGATATTTTCCTGTGCTACTCTCACCCCTCTCAGGAACATATTAACTACTGTGACTCCTCTGTGTTTGACTGGAGACAGTAAGAGATGGTTTTATCTTACAGCAACACAAAGGGCATGAAGAGCATGTCCAGAAGCCCTTGGGGCATTAAACCATGGAGGTGAACAGAGAATAAAGACACACAACACCTGGCAGAGTTTTACAATCTGATTGTTAACTTGTGGACAATGTTAAATAAATGCTGTTCATTAGAAATTGCCCATCCAATGGCCCAATACACCCCAAGATACTGAAAAAGTTGGAATTTTTTAACTTATCAAATAGAAGGCAGTTTTATTAGAAGATATAAGCACTTGTAGTGGAAAAATATAATAAATAATAAAGACTTCTCAGTGGAACCAAGCCAAACAAGAATCTGGGCTTAGTTATTAAGGCTGAAAAGGTTAAAAATACAATTTGACACATTTTTATTTTGTTACTTTTTAAAAGCAAGGCTGACAAACAACAACAAATGTCCAAAAAGGTTGTAGTTTCCACTGCTAATATTATAAAATCATTGAATCTTTAGGAGTTACTGGCCTCTACGAAAGTACCATGTAAAGTTTAATAGCCTGTGCTAYAAGGGAAATCAGACTACAGGATCTAATACTGGCCCCAAAGGCAACAATCTATGAATAAACTGTAGTAAAAGTATTACATGGGAAATTGGATTGGAAAGCACCATTCAATTATCTTATAAATCAGACCAATGGCTGTGATCCTTTCTTGAAATTCTGGGACAGAATATTCTTTTAATTTCCTCCTACTAAGGCTTAAGTATTCAATCTTGAATTCCCATGAAATCTGTTTCTGTCTCACATTTATAGTGTCATATGTCATGGTGAGAGAAAGCTGAACTCAGTGCTGTARGATGGGATTGTCAGAGCTGGAAGAAACCCTACTGAGATCAAAGAGGTTGAGGAGAACAGAAAAAGAGGACATCTRTCCTTTATTAAATGATACTTGCAATAAAGAGAAACAATGCAGAGTTAATATTCTTGGTYCTCTGACCCTTGAGATTACAGCAGGATTACTCCAAAGTCACACAGTAGTTACTCTTGCAGTGCTGACTCTGTACTCTGAAAATGACCTGTATTTGCTTCAAGTATGAAAGATATTTCCCAAACTGCCAGTAAAAAGGATTGCTTYRCAAACTGCAGTGATATTGACTTACTAATTAATTTAAARTGGYRATTTCATGATTACTGGTTGCCATGAAATAGCTTCTTGCAGGATCAYGCAGTGTGTTTGYTTGAAACAGCTACAACAATTTYCCATATAATTGCAGGATCTAAGTGGAATACTTAGAAACAAAGTGCAGGAGACACATTACAAGAGCTGCATCTTCCAGATACAACAGAACAATTTGTTTTGGGATTCCTAATTGCTAGCAAGKCAGTGGACTGAAATGTGCATTCAGAAGCTGCATTGCTGACATGCTGCTGACATCACCTCAGTCAGCACAGAGGCTGCCTCTATGAATTCATGCCCTTTGAAAGTTCCAGGGGTTGATGCTGAACAAACGGAAAACAGCYACAAATACAATAAAAGCACAAAGTATGGGAGATACAGGCTGAGTCATGGAGAGGAAAGAGAAGAAAAGATTTAAAATAAATGGGAAATGAATGAAGAAAAAAAAAAAAAGTTTGTCTGGGCAGGCTGAGATATGAAATAAATCACCAAATGAAAAAGAAAAGTGATAATGACAATCAGAAAGAATGATGATAGGTGAACCCAGAACAGCATATCAAATACTAAAACTTAAGAAAAAAATCAAAAAGAAGGAACAGGATACAGAGTAATTTAGACAGAAAGAAAGTCAACTTGAAAAAGGTAAATTAAAAAAGTGACTCAGAAAGATCTAAAGGGAGTRAGTTGATCAAAGAGAGATAAGAGGGTCCTAGCTAATAAAGAGGGCCATGACTAACAAAGACAATTTTCAAATGGTCATGTTGAGAATGAAATAATCAGTTTTATTAGGCAACAAATAAAGAGTAAGGACAAACACAAGGAAGAACAATTGTTCTSTGAGCTTTCATATTTGTGAAAGCTCAGTGTGTGCTGCAGTTCCTGATTCCTGTGTAGGTAATGACAGGATGGCCTGGAAAATAGACAGACTTTTAAATTTGTTTTATGTAAGTCCATGCCTTTCTGAAATTGTTTTTCTCATTTGTAGAAGAGTAAGTTGAGATATCTGAGGGTTCTTTGTTTGCCTTTTGTTTGTAACATTCCCTTTCTGGGGAGTTACAAAAGAGCCTTTTGAAGTGTGGGTTGTGTTTATTCCTTCAGTTTTAAAATACAAACTCATGTTTTTTAAGAATTAATGCCAATTCTAGGACTCCTTCTTAGAATTTAGATGGGAAAGATGTTGCCCTGTGTTTTCTTTACTCCCTGAAAAAACCTTTAGTGTTACTAAATGACCATGATGGGTTAGTCAGATCTGCTCATTTAACAGGATATAGTTGACATGAAAGAACTGCTGCCTTCAGAAGCTTGTTGTCAAACAATGTGCTTGATCTCCCCTCCTAAAAATGACTCACAGAGAGCAAAGCCACAGAGCAGCTACAGAAAATTGCCCTTATTCAGAGACTAAATGCTAATATAATCTTCTGTGACTGAATGCAGCCCACACAATCATGAGAGAGAGGGCTGTGTACAACCCCAGCGTATTTCTGACAGAGCAAAAACTGTAGTTCTAGATTCTATCCCTTAGTCCCTTTTAGCAGAACATGGCAGCATTCCTGCAATTATACCCTTTTTATTGTTCTGCATATTATTTGCTTGACTTGGGGTCTTGCTAAAATCTGTTTATGATCTACAAGCAGAGGCTCAGCATGA
Source organism: Alauda arvensis (assembly GCA_902810485.1). NCBI lineage: Eukaryota > Metazoa > Chordata > Aves > Passeriformes > Alaudidae > Alauda > Alauda arvensis. Next base: position 682,832 of record CADDXX010000405.1, on the reverse strand, counting down.
TACAGGATCAGTATTATGGACTGCCTGTCCTTGCCTTTTTGAACCCATTTCCTTGCTCCTGGTGCCTCTCAGGTGTCACTGGAGCACCCACAGCCCCAGATCAGGATGCTCCCCTGCCTCCAGCACTAACAACCTTTGCTGTAAAGGGTTTGTTCCCAAAGCTATGAAYTGTAAATGGCCAGCAAGGTTTTGTCCAGACTACACCACCATTCTTAATTTTTTCACTGTTAAAAAAAACCTCATACATGGTAATGTGGAAAAACTGATTCACTAATGATTTTGTTCTAGCAACGTGTGAAATGTTTTCTAKTTGTTTCACAATCTTAAGTCTTCCTTCAGATACTTCAAGGACTATGTGCCAAAACTTCTAGCAGACTTCATTAATATGCTCACTTGAAACCAGCCTGAACAGTGCTTCAGTTGTGATCTCAGTAGTGTGAGAAAAAAAGTTATGTATACAGATATCCTTGTTGCTTTTTKGTTTTAAATTCACATCTATATTTATTTATCTTTCATCCATCCGTAGCATTTAAATGCTTCAGAAACAACAAAGACCTTAAATTTATTTCCTTTAAGATTTTATCTGTTCTTCATATCTGGAATAGGTGTTTGTAAGCTTTAACTACATGTTAATATACTATTTTTATGCCTCTCTAAATGGAGACTGAATATAACTAAGATGAGGCTAATCAGAGATTTCTGAAATGCCAGTAACGTATTTTAAATGCCAGAACAACAGTCTGCTATTCAAAGTGTCAATAAAACTCTTCCTTGTGTCCTTGATTACTTCTGCAGATGTGAGAGAATCCTTATTTTCAGCCACAGATGTTGGCTTTGGAGACAAAGTGAGCTCATCCATAGATGATGGATGCAGATCTATGACAGTAGAGAGAATTAAGAGAAGGGTAAGTAGCAATTGGAACCAATCAAAAAATAAAAGTACATCAGAACTGAAGGTCTTTATACCAAGACATCTGAAGAATAAGTTTTAGTACAACTCCAGCTGCTGGAATTAAAAAAGCAATTAGACCTTGGTAAATCAYGAGGCATTTATATTGCTGAAAGTCTGATTAGATGATCACAAGACMTTTTTCATCTTAAATGTTATAAAAAGTCACTGACTACTATGAAACCCCAACTTGGCAACTGCCAGGAAATGCTTCACAATCTCTGGCAAGATGTAGCAAGAGATGTGTTAAATACTGTGGTTAGCTCCATTCCCGAGCCTACAAAGGAGGATGGAGGAGTGCTGCCCTCATGATGTTACCAAAAAGAATCATGTTCTTGGCTAGAAACTTCAAAAACTTTGTAAGCTGGCTTATAGCTCTGTGGGTAAGAACTTGTGGGGAAATGTTCAGTGATTGCTAAAAGCCAAATTTGAATTAAATTATGCCACTGTGAAATATAAGCAGCTAATTCAAATACAAGGAATTTAAAATCAGCATTAAAATGTTGTTATACTTCCTCAACAAGTAATGGCAYTAGGCAGATGAATTTATTTTCAGAGCTTGGTCAAAAATAGAAAAACATTGAGACAATAGAATTCTGCTGTGCTACATCTGACCACTCTTTTGGCAACAGAGGAAAGAAGAGCATTGATGATTAGAGAGGCTATCTGGAACAGACGCTTGACAGAGTTAAAGGAATAAAGYAGRTATTTATTAAAAAGCCTTCAAAGGATACAGCTTGGGCAGTAAAAGACCCTGGATGTGACTCTACCTAAGATGGATGACAGTCATGAGTTTTCACACTTTCATAAATTTTGGTCCATTTACATATTGGGGTTAATTACATGAACTGTCCAATGACAGCTTCAGGTTATGAAGTCCCATCCTCCCAGATTGTTCTCCCCAATTCACTGTTGTTGATACCCTTTTGGGCCTGAAGCTGCAACGCTGTCCTTGGTTCTCAGGCTGGAAGAGGATTGTTTTCTCTAACTRCCCTGTGAAGAGAACTTGCTAACACTTCATATGAAGTTCAGAGTCACACACTAAGGCAGTACAGAATCTGAAAAGTACGAAAGCTAAAACTTAAGGCATCACCATGAATACAGTGCTTTGCTTGATGTGTGCAGCTCAGTGCACAGCTGTTCTCAGTACAAGGGAAGACAAGAGAGGGTAAGTCATGCAGACACATCCCCAGTGCATCACCATCCCCGTGCATGATGGGCTCAGCTCAGAGTCTCTTTCTCCARAAAACAGCACATGGGGTCAGCCTGCTCCTGTGCCTTAAAGATTTCCTTCCTGAAGAAGGTTCAGTCTTCCTGGACTCCTTTACCCCTCAGGACTTTCTCCCCAGGAACTCCACCAGGCTCCTTAAGAGGGCAATGTCTACCSTCTGGATATCAAGGCACAGTTTTGCTGACCCCCTTCCTTCTCCATGAATGAATATGATTTTTTGATGGTGCCCAAGACTGCCTCTGACCATCACATCACCCACCTGTCCCTCTCTGTCCACAAACAGATCCTGTGGGTCTCTTTCCTTTGCTGGCTCCCTCACCAGCTATGTCTGGAAGTCACCCTCCAGACTCTCCAGGAACCTCCTAGACTGTTTTTCTCTGCTGTACTCAATTTCCAGCAGACATCTGGTAATTCAAAGTCCCCCATGAGAACACAGGGTAGTAATTGTAATTTCAGGAATGTGGATTCCTCTTCAGTTAATAGAAAGTAATAAGTACTGACGAAATGAGATTCAGCTCTCAATAGTTTCCCAAACTAATAGCTCTTTGAGAATAGCTCTGCTAATACTGGTGACCCCTATTCCCACTGGATAATTGCTTTTATTATGCATTTCTATTTTCTGTTCTTGTCTTACAGCACTGATGGATGTAATTTAGTTGTCTACTATATAGGTGCCTAATGGAATTGCCAAAAGAAAGTTCATTGCCAAGCTAAAAAATGATGTCAGCTCTTGAGTCTCAGTAAGGGTCTTACCTTCAAGCCTGCCTTTTATTTTTTTTTCCCCAAGTACATTAAATAATTTTCACCATGGCTAGAAAAAATTAGGAAGGGCACAAAGCCCATCACACATAGACTAAATGCAGACATACCTCACAGTACCAAAATGAACAGACATGCTGTATCTGTAGCTGATAAATTAGGCCACATGACAGCAGGTGAAATGTAGATAAGGTGAGAGTATTGCATGATGAAAGGAGGAGATGAAGACCTGTGYTATGTTAATATGACCAGTTAGAAAGAAAAATGTGTGTCAACGAGGAGAAATCAATTTAATGTCTGCATTATACAAAACATCAATATAGACAAGACATTAAACTGCATTAGGARATGTAGCTGTAGGTAGATTTACAGGTGGACTGCATAATTTGAAAATATCAGGGGACTAGAAAAGGAAAAACAGCATGGAGAAATTCTCAAGTGAAGAAAAATATATTAACACAGGACTTAGTTGAGCAAGAAATACTGGGAAAGAGATATATTAAATGGTGAATGAAATAATGAAAGTCAGTTGAATGCCCATATTTATTCCTAGTGTGGGACAAAATATTAAAATAGTAATCTGAAAAAAATTTAGTGAAAATTTCATAAGAAAAAGCACATGTTGACACAATGCATCACTAAGCCACTGAGCAGCATAAATTCCCCAGAGTCTGTATGTTCTATACTCTGCAAGATATGTTCCATCCTAATCACCATTTAATGCAATTCTGAAACTTCTCTATTGATCTTAAAGGCCATCATTGGATAAGGGCCCAGCTAAATTAGGTAATATCCTTTCATCTGTAACTTATGAAGACAGATGAGCTCTCCCAGTGTAATGCAACAAGCTCTGATGACATTCAGCAGGACCAGAGATAGTATTTGAGGCAAAGTGGATTGATACAGGGCAGCCAGCTACAAGAAGGCTGGAGAGGGACTTTTCACAAGTGGTGGTGGCTTTAAAMTGAAAGAGGGKAGTGGAGAGGGTGTRCTGAACTACAGCCTGATGGCATTTAGGGTAAATAGACATATCTCTTTGGTAATGGTTTCCAACTGTAATTGAAATCAAGGAGATAAAAACATCAAGGTCTCAGAAGGATCAATACCTAAAAAACTGAAAACCAGGGAGTGATCCAATACTCTAGATGGTCAGAATGCAACTTTAATTTATCTTGCAAAGCACTTGGATTCTAAGGAAGTTGGATAAATATAAACTGCATAAGATRCCTGTAAAATAAAAATACATATAATTCTACCACACAATGATTAGGCAGTAATTTTGGCAAAAGAAAAAAAAAAAGTACTAATATATGAACATGCTTTTCAATAATCTTATCATTTCTGCCTAAGAAAAAGATTCTTGGAATTGTGTAAGTGACTAGATACCCAGAAACCCACACAAAACCAATGTGATACATGGAACTGTATTTCAAATACCAATGTAAGRGGAGCAGAATGATCATGGAGGCACTTATCTCACTCCTAACCATAGTGGAAGCTTGGACTGGACATTGATTTTCAATCAGAGAAGTGTGCTGAGATGAATCTCACCATTAGTAACTACTGAAAATCACATTTTAGTTGTGTATAGTTGAAATTTAATATTGATTCATTGATGCCAATAGCTGTTGACATCTTAATACSTAGAAACTCTACTGTTCTAGCTCAGCATGGTAAATATTGAGATGTYATGGGAGTATTTGAAAACCACAGACAGCTATTAAACAAGCACTAGTGTATATGWGAGATTTTCAGAAGCATCCTTTACCTGGATTTCCTATTATCCACATTTTTTGCAGTTTCTCCACAGCTGTTTTGTTTTGATCAGAGATGATCAGCCCAGCACAAAAAGATCTTCATCATGTTTCTCTGTGTGGTTCAAGGGTTTTTCTTTCTACCCTGCAATTTTTTGTATTTGTCTAATACATGAAATCTGGGAGTGGATCTGGATGCTTTCAGAGTTGCTAAATTTTTCATGAACAAGGATGTTTCCACAAATTGTGACTAAAAATGATGCCAGATGCAGAAARCATTTCCAGTGCTGCAGACTGCAGGAAACAAAGGGCACATTTGTACTTTGGTGCTGAAATCTTTGGATTAACTGCTGTGAGCTCATAAGATCAAAATGTTCAGCTCAGCACTGAGTGCTGGGAGTAGCCTTGATCCCCAGATCAGTATTGTCATGTTCCAGCTGTACTGTGGCTGACCTCCTGTTCAGCTAAACCGACTSATTGTGCTGATAAAACCACTCTGATTCTGCTCCATGGCAAATATAATAACTCTGTGTGTGGCTCRGGGGGCCCTAAGYTATATTGTCAAATAATGGTGATTGTTTGTGTTTGTAACACAGGTTTGTCCTTTACCAATTCCTACAGAGTCACTCTAAAAAGGGAAGSCATTTGTGATTGCCTTGTCTAACTAAGAATCCCTCTGTTGCTCACTTTTTTTAGCAATTTTGGTCACGCTCCTTTCAGCCCAGCCTGAGATGGAGGGACACATCAGAGATTGGCAATTCTTACATGTTTTGTGAAGACTGATGGTTTCATTCAGCAAAAAAGACCCAATAAAATCTTCATTAGTTCTGCCTCTCACAAAATGCTTTGCTGAGTGAAGAGACCTTTAGAGAGAATTAGAGCTCTAATCTGTCATTTTGAACATCCTCGTTTTCCATTAAACAGAGCAATTTGCAAGATTAAATGCAAAGGAATATCTTATTAGTCCTCATTATTTGGACTTCATCTGTTTCTGATTCCTAAAAGCTGATATAAAAATATACACCCTTTGTTTGTTTAACCAGTATGTGGTTGTATTTYCTTCTTGTATATTCTAAAAATACTTATTCCTCTCAAAGTAGAATAAATAGCTCAACATTTACAGTTCAAATCACAGTTCCTCTGGATTCAGATTCCAGCAAGGAAGGGCAGTATGAGTGGCAGTTTCTTCAAATGACTTTAATTATTTCACATATCACTGTCATTTCTTGTTGCTGAATTACTGTCAAATAAAGCACCCTTATGATCAATTTAACTGCCCCCTTTTTATCCTTTRGAATACTTTCTGAAGGGATTTCCCTCTGCTTTTAGACATTCCTGGATAAGTGAGRACTACTTCTGATCTAACAGAAGACTCAGATGCTCTCCAGGCATCTTTGACCTGTGTTTAGAACATGGACAGGTAGGACCAGTGTCTCAGATTTTGCTGTTTACTAACACATTTTCTTTAATACAGCTTTCCCTTGTGCAGCTGGAGAAAACAGCCTGGAGATGGCTTTCTGATTCTGCATCTTGTTTTACACTGGCCACGGCCTCAGGATTGATCTGAACAAGCCGGGAGCTATTTAATGTTAAACAAAGTAAGACTTTTTTTCTTAAATGGAAAAAGCCTAATGATGATATTCCAGTTTTCTGCCTGAAAGCTGGGAGGATAGTCAGATCAGCAGAGAGTCAAGGAACTTTCAGATCTGACAATCTGTCTTAGAGAAGTTGGAASTGATTCTGACACTGAGGTTTGGTGGGGATTTATGTAAGACTGTACTCTTCTCTCTGGTGACTAGAATACAATACTGAGAAGTTTGCTGTGAAGCTTTTTTTATTCATCATCTGATACTGCTAAGGTGAATGCAATGTGAATTGTACAGATCACCGCACAATTCCTGTACTGAAAAATTTCTGATTACTATAAAATTTCTGTAGAACTAAAATCACTTTTAATGTGATCAGATGACAAAGAGAATGACAATACATAATCTATACCCCAGCATTAGGTATAAAGGATTGTGTCATCCTTTATCATCAAAGCATTCARCAAACTACACCTGTTCCTCTACAACATCCCTTCACTTTGGGATGAATATTAGTTGACCAAGAAAAAATGCTTATGAATCCAGACTAAGCTGATAACAGGAAGGAGAAGCATCCGTTATCTAATAGTGTTTCATCCTGAGCTATCGTAGTGATGGCAATAATAAGCATTTGGATTTGACAGTCTGCAGAAGAGAAAGGGAGCCAAGCCAAACTATTTCAGAGAGTTTAGAATTCTTTTAATGCTGGACTTGACTCCTCTATACACAAGCTAAATCTCAGTTTAAATTTGTTTTTTAAAGATTTAGTTAAATGGATAAAAAATTTGCATGGATATATCTTCGTCAAATCAAGGGAAAATAAACCAGTGTTCTTTGATACTAATTCTCTTGTGGAGTGGTAACTTTGTCAGTGAGGCCTGGAGCAAGCAGCAGAGAAAAATCTTTAAAAATCAAGTCTGACATGAAAGAATTAGCATCAGAGAAACTATGTAAGAGTGTTCTCCACTCTGCCTGGAAAAGAAGACAGAATTTAATTCTTTGATAAGGTGATCTTCTACTTTAGTTTTTTACTTTTTTTTGTGTGTGTGTTTCTATTAAGTACAACCTTTTCCATTAAGYACATGTTACCATAAAATAGATTCAAGTAGTCTTCCCAAAGAAATTCCTCCTTTTTCCTTAAAAGCAAAAAAATGATGCTTTGACTCTTAGTGCTTGCAATGCCATATTCTAGCGCATTCTTTAGTGATCTACAGATGGGTAGCTATAATTTGAATCTTAAATAGGGACAAAAAGACCCGTTAGCATCCTTCCCCAGCAACAGAAACAAAAACTTTTCACTCTCTTCTCCCCTCTAGGTTTCTTGACCTATTAGAAATATTTTTTTTCTTTTTTTGTAGTTTATAGTTCTGATCTATGCAATCCATGTTAGCAGTTCCTCATATCTGACTTTTAAAACATAAATAATTTCAGTCCTTATGCACTTTCAAGAGATGAAGTAACCAGAGGCAAAACATCTTGAGTTAATCAGAACTCATGTCTGAGGTTCTCTGTAGCTGCTGTGCATGCTGCTCTCCTTCCTCTATTACCCTACTTCGAAGGCAAGCACAAGGTGGCTGTCCTGAYTGAGGCCAAATTTTGGGAGTTGCCCATAGCACTCCAAGTCTAAGTGCTGGAATCTTGTCAACCTCATTTTACCACTTAAATGAGAGCACAGGAAGGTTCAGAGCAGGAAGAYATCTTCCACCACTCAGTAAATGCGTGCCATGAATTATTGGTGGGGTCGCTGGCACTGCAGACACTGAGCTCCCAGCACTTAGGAGTGTGAGTGCCTGCTTTAGCTCTGTGTAGGCCATGTCTGTGATGGGCATGGAGGCCCAGAAGAGTAATCAGGCTGCTTTTATTTCAAAGCAATCCATCTTTACTTTAAGAAACCCAGGGCACCCATGTCTGCATCACCCATCACTCTCCCAGGCAAGAAGTGGGACCCATGGCAGGAAACACCTGAGGTGGACAAAGGGGACAGATGGACAGCCCCGAGCCTGAGCCCCAAGGTGGGCTGTGGCTCAGGGATCTCTTCAGTGGCAAATCCCATCCTGGGCTGTGGCTCAGGGATCTCTTCAGTGGTAAATCCCATCCTGGGCTGTGGCTCAGGGATCTCTTCAGTGGTAAATCCCATCCTGGGCTGTGGCTCAGGGATCTCTTCAGTGGTAAATCCCATCCTGGGCTGTGGCTCAGGGATCTCTTCAGTGGTAAATCCCATCCTGGGCTGTGGCTCAGGGATCTCTTCAGTGGCAAATCCCATCCTGGGCTGTGGCTCAGGGATCTCTTCAGTGGTAAATCCCATCCTGGGCTGTTCTGGGAAGAGTGTGGCCAGCAGGTGGAGGGAGGGGATTCTCCCCCTCTACCTGGCCCTGGTGAGGCTGCATCTGGAGTGTCCAGTTCTGGGCTCCTCAGCACAAGAAACACAAGGGTCTTGTAATTGGAGAGGGTCCCGCTGAGGCCCCAAGGGTGGGGAGGGGTCTGGAGCATCTCTGATGAGAAGAGACTGCAGGAGCTGGGCCTGGTTAGTCTGGAGACGAGAAGWCTGAGAGGAGATCTCATTTAYGCATATAAATTAACTCAAAAGTGGGTGCCAAGAGGGTGGTAACAGACTCTTTTCAGTGGTACACAGTGACAGAACGAGGAACAATGGCCATAAGTAAAACAAAAGAACTTCCACCTCAACATGAGGAAGAAGTTTTCAACATGAGGAAGAAGTTTATGTTGAAGGTGCCAGAGTGCTGGAACAGGCTG
>CADDXX010000405.1:609372-673629 GCA_902810485.1 Alauda arvensis | reverse complement strand
CAGCCCAGCCCAGCCCAGCCCAGCCCGACCAAGCCGAAGCCAGCCGAGTTCAGCCGAGCCTAGCCGGACCGAGCCGAACCTAGCCGAGTTCAGCCGACCCCTGACGGACCGAGCCGAACCCAGACGGGTTCACCCGAGCCCGCCCCCTTCTCCCGTTCCGATTGGTGGGTTTTGGCCTCGCCGCGGATTTCCGCCAATCAGGGCCCCGCGTCCGTTGCTAAGCGGCCGCTGGCGGCCGGGCGGGCCATGGCGGAGCCGTGGCGGGACGTGTGCGGGGTGCGCATCGCCCCGGCCGAGCTGCGCTTCAGCGACACGGTCCCGGGGTGCCGCTACCGCGCCGCGCTCACCGTGACGAACCTGCGGGCGGGCGCCTGCCACCTGCGGCTGCTGCCGCCACACGAGCCCCAGGTGAGGGCCGGCCGCCAGGGAGGCGGCGGGGGGTGCCCGCKGCCGCCCCTCTGCGAGCAGCGGCTGCGCTGCGATCGCCTGGGGCCGCGCCTCCAGCCCGCAAGGACAGCGGCAGAACCAAGAGAACTCTTAGCTTCGCGGTTCTTTATTCTCCCGAGGCTGTGAGCAGTTTAGAGAGAGCTTCCTTCTGTCTGAAATCCATAGTTTCAGTAGAAATAAGTCTTTCATCAGCCATTAACTGTTGCACTTGCTGCTGGAGGTCTTTTCCAACCTTAGTGGGTCTGTGTCCCTTGTTGGCAGCAAACCCTGTTTCGCCTTCTTGGCTGGCTTTACGCTCTCCAGAATCCACCCAGCAAGAAGCCCACGAGTTCCTTGTAACTTCAGGGAACATTCTGTAAAAAYGGGTCACTGCTGTGGTGTGAACACCAAATCTGGGAATTGATTACCTCTTACTTTATTTCTAAGTTGTATRCTTGGAAGWTTTTGTACTGGAAYAGCCCACTTGTGGTGCTTGTTTGGTGAGAGCTTTCTCAGAAAAGAGGAAGTTTAAGCTTTCTCAGAAAAGAGAGCATTTGCAATCTTTTCTCAAGATAGTATGATTGCTGTGAATAACATCTGATAACTTCTGGAAAAGTCATTGCATTGCAAGGCTTTTTAAAGGCCAGTGCATCTCTACAATTCAAACCAGCTGCGCCCTTGTAACCTGTGTGGTTCCAGTAAAAGCCTGCTGTRGTTAGTGGTTTATTGTTTGTAAATTATGTCAAAATTCAGATAAAAGGTTGGACTGAATTGGCATCGGGTTGAACAAAAGCTGATGTTGCTTTTTATTCATTGCAGCTTGAACTATGAATAATTCAGGGTAGTCATCAATCTGATTTTCAGACAATTGAAGTACCTTGAGTAATTTCACTATTTGAGTAGTGAGCCYTTCTTTTTGAGGGCAAGAGTGGCAGCTTGATTCTTATTACACTGTAGCTGAAGACTTTTGGTCTGAGCTGGAAACTGTCGAGARTGCTTGATTTGGTAGGGCTGTGCTTAGTCTGCTTTGTTAGTTTTCATCAGCCTTATCAATTTTTCATGTGCTCCAGAAGAGGAAAAGGCAGAGTCAATGTTAGAAAAGAGAAAAAGTTTACCAAATAATAGCTTTGTGTTTTTTTTTCCTCTGTATTAACTCTTGCCTTTTTCTGTGTATTTTTATGGCACTGTACATGAAACAGCCAAGATGACAGCTGGGGGACAAGATTCCACTTCACACCCGCAGTTCCAGAAAGCTCTGTTGTGTTGTCCTTTCTCATTCCCAGACCTTGTGTTGCTGAAGGCTCTGAAGTGTGTGATTCCTTTGAAATACATTCTGGTGCATTACATCCATAGAGAGCAAGCACTGAAAAACAACCTTCCTTCAGCTGGCATGGTGCATGGCCAAGAAATGCTTTCCAAAGAATAAAGGTCACAAGCAGTTTTCCATAGGCTTTGTTGAATGTTCCTAGTACAAAATACTAATTTTGCCTTGTTTAAAACAAWTATGCTTGGATGTTTAATTCTTTCTAGAGACCAGGTAGATTCTACRCACCTCAGAATTAAAACRTGCCTACTCTTCCAATATYGAGCCYRTAATCATGATGTGCATGACATAAATTTCCTTTAGCTGAGTATTTATACTACTAGGAGAATTCTAAAGGAATAGAAGGAGATGATCTGGCTACAGAAACAGTAACTAGTAAATTATATTTGCATATTGAAAACATAAAYTAGAACAGAAAACTTAGAGAATACTGGGAAAACTGTCTTTCAGAAATAAAACATATTTAAACTGGACATAAAGAGTGGAAGCCCACTATGCATTTAAAGGAGACTGAACCACCTGAGGAGCTCTAGACTTTACTTTGGGGCTTTCCTAGGAATGTGGAAAATGCTGGATTTCCCTCTGTGTGTTGCTGGGTTACTTGTGTCTTCTGTTCAGTGAAAGGTGCAGGAGGTGTTTCATTTAAACAGATGCTTGTTGACAACAAGTCCAGGATAATTTTTTTGAGAGAGGAAAGAGTGCTTTCCATCCTTCTGTTTTTTTCTCCTTCATTTGAACTCCCAAGACTGAAGGTGCCTTGGGCCTTTCAGGCAGATTTTCAGTGAGCAGTGAGACTTTCTGTTGATGTCAGTCAGACCTAGATGAAACTCTTTCCTGTCTTCTTCTGTTGCTTTGAACTGAGATTTAATCCTTGTTATTTTCTCAAGCATGAAAAGTATTCTTCACTGAGTAACAGCTGATTTAATTTTATGTTGCTTCTCTTGGAAAGACTAGAAAACTTTGCTAATTTATTCTGTCTTTCCCTTTTCCTGTAAAAAGTATGAATTTCAAGAAATAGAGAGGTAAAATTAGAAAAACCTGCGTTAAGTTCATGGTAAGTTTTAAATCAATCTTTGTACTCTTCTGAAAATAAACTGCTTGTATATCCTTCTTCATCTAGAAATGCATAACAATTAAAAACTTTTTTWWWWATTTTTTATTGCAGTTTAAGTTGATTGTGGAAAAGCCAGAAAAACTCATTGCATCTGGACTTCAGGTTAAAGCTGTTGTGGAATATACTCCCAAGTGTGCAGAAGAGCTTCAGGATAAACTGACTCTTTTYGTAGATGATGATGTCGTTGATATCCCTGTGCTTGGGTATGATACTCAAAAATTCATGTGCTGCTGTTAATATTTGCAGTTTAATYTTGAGGAAAGTTTACTTCTGTATGTCAGTAATGGCTTTGTAATYAGTCTGTCAGTTGCATGGAGACAAACAGGAAGTTTCCTTACAGAAGTAAAATTTTTTTTTTTCAGAGCAGCATAGGGGTAAGAAGTTCTTTAGGGTGATATCCCTCTAAAATTATAGAGTCTGGATTTTTAGTTTTGCCTTATTCTAAATTGGTGGTGATGATGTTGATAATTTTGAGTGCTGTATTATTAGACAAGTCAACAACACCTCTTAATATGTTCCCTTTGTACTGAATCACTGATATAGAAGATTTTGCRGTAATTGTTTGGAACAGTTGCAAATCTGGATTATAGTGAAACATATGTTGCCTAATTCTAAAAATACCATGCATGTTTTAGAGCAATRTCACTTGTTCAGGGATTTTTGAAAATTTTTATCAGGGTAGTRTTGTGGAGGTAGAGCCACTTAGGATGATGATGCTACTGGTGACTCCTTTCTGGAGAGGACTTGTGATAGATGAAGTATTTCACATTTTCATGTTTAAGTGTCTTTTGTGGGGGGAATGTTGACAGGATGTAATAATTATTTTTTGTGTGTTTGGAAAAACAACTATACTTTATGATTTCTTTTAATCAGTGTTTTCCAAAATGTATTTTTTTTGTCATGCAAATGCAGTAAATTCCAGCTTCATGAAAAACCMCAACCAGCAAACCCAAGCAAACAAATAAACCTCACACTGTGTTAAAACACTAACCCCAAACCTTTTAAATTGACTTACCTCTTTTTTTTGCTGGTTTATATCTATTAGAAAATCTCATTGCATTTAGAATGTGTGCTTAATTCTGTCCACTTGGGAAAGGAGATATTTGGATTTTGGGAGGAGAGATACTTTTATTTAATTTTTCCAGTAAAGCTGCTTCTAAGAATGGATACTTAGAAAGTAAAATTTTTGAGTGTACTCTAACTTTGATAGATGATTCCTATTTTTAAATTTTTTTTTCTGCCACATACTGGTCTAGCATTATGTCTTTTAAGAATTTGCTGAACTATTTTTTATATTACAAATAATTATCAAAGCTAATCAAAAGTCTATGGAAATTCCTGAAATCAAATTCTGTTGTGGCATTTCTAGATTCATTTTTTTCCCTGTCCTTCCTTCCCCCTCCCCTTTATGTAATAGAGCCTTTGGGCAGGATATACCTCTCTCAACCCAGGATATTTTTCTTCTCCATTATTTCTTCTGTACTGCATGTGACACAGATCAGGAGATGGAATTGTTCCTGTTTGTGGCTAAGAGGAGATAGTGCTGAGCTGATGTAAAATTCCAGTTGATCTGAAACACAGTTTTATGTGAGACCAGAGGTGTCATTGCATTAAAAATTGGARTCTTTACAAATTTCCTGAGGCATGATCATTTCATTATGGCTAAAAAGTACCCAATACAGTGATATCATCTCACTGGCTGAGGGTCTTAAATAAATAATAGAAGTAGCTCATGGCTTGTGTCATTWCCCACTTATGTCTGTTGCAATAAGTTTTGTAGAAGTCACATAAAGTATGTATCAAACACAGAATGGTAAACYGGCACTACTTCTCTGCTTCTAGTTCAGGCAGCTCATAATGAATTATGGTGAATTATTTGGTCTTATTTTGTGATGCAACTCAGGATAGTTTTGCATAAAGTGGTGTCATGAATTGTTTAAAATGAAATAGAAATAGTGTGTATTCAATTTTGACTAATCATTTATAGCTATATTGTTTTAAAGTTAGGATACTGAGTCATTAAATAGGCTRATAGATAAGTATTTCTCTTTTTGATTTTCCCTGTGTATGCTGTAGTGCTGAAGTGGGTTGCCAAAACCTTGATAGGAGAAGTATGACAAAAGGAGAACTCTCTTCCACTGAGTGATTGGTCAAATTCCTTTTAAAATACAAAGATATTTTCAAATTTTGGGAAATATTATGTTGTCTTTTCTCTGCAGATTATTTCCATACTGTGATCTGGAAATAGAGTCAGAGGTTAATTTTGGTGAAATGATTGCAAACAATAAGCTAGTTACTAAAGAGATAAGTATTTCTAACCGTGGAACAACTTTAGGTAAGTATTTAGTATGAAGTAAATAATTCAAATATTTTATTTTATTGGAAAAAGTAGTTTTATGCAAGTTAAGACTTCAGTGACCTGAAGTAGCAACTAACTGGAATTTTGGGTTATGCAGATGATGAGTATTGTAGCTGCAGGTGTTGGCCATGGCTCACTGTTCATGTAGTCAGACTATATTTCCATTTAGGAAAGAAAAAATACTTCAGAAGTTTGAAAATTTTATGAGYTCTCCACTTTTGAGCCCCACTTGGAAGATGTAAAGGTAATAGTTGCTCATTGCCTTAGTGTGCAGCCTTTGCTGCACAGACAGCAGCAAATCATATCTGCTCTTGCTTTGTGCTTCTGTGAGCCCCAGASCTGTCTCTTGAATAAACAACCACAACTTCCCTGAACTTTCCAAGCTMAAGTCCTCTATGATGGGAATTGAATTGTATTTATTGCTAGAAGATAATGAGAGGCCTTTTATCTTGCTTTTGAAATCCTACAGCTTTTACAACAGGCACATCCTTAAATTTCTGTGAGCTGCTATTCCAAGGAGAGTAGGAAACATGGAGAAAGGAGCATGAGAATGCTTATATGATCCAAATAATCTGTTTGCCTGTCTTTTGCACTGGAAAAATTTAAGGCAGTTAATTATTTTTGTTCTTCATTTGTACAYTAAATGTTACTGCTTGTAACATTAAAGGCTATCTTTCTTTGTGTATTAGGCCAAAGTTGTGAGAACATTTGTTTCCTAGATTTTCATATAAARTATTGTAACAAGAGAAAACACATTATTACAGAAGCACAGAGTTGAAATATTAAAAATTCCAGAAATTAAAAAAATCAAATTTCTGTCTAGATGAAGCAGATCTTTTCATTTTTTTTTTTTCCCATGAAGTAAAAGGAGAAATTTTGTGGATGTTTTCCTGGCCAGTTCATCTTAAAGATGTAGTATGYAGTTTATATAATTAAGTCTTTCTCATATATGCTAACTTACTACTTTGAGCAATTATGATTAGGTAAAGGAAGCAAGATAACCTACAGTATATATATATATATGCACCTATAACTAAGTTGTATGAGAATTATTTTTTTCATCTTGTGTAGGGAACCATTTCTAGTTATAAACTGTTGCATGGTACATGCAGGCTGCACGGAGGAGTTTGATAGGATTGGATGAACATTAGAAGGAAGGTGATGGACAAAGTATGTCCTGGGACAGATGAGGGAAGAGCAGCTGAATCTGTGTTTCTGTAAATCATAACACAGCAGGTCACAGTAACATAAACTGTAAGCAGGAAGTGCTCTGCTGGCCAGAGACTCAAGGACTGCATTTCACCTATCATTTCATGCACTAAAAGAGTCCTTTGTTCTTGCTTCTGATCTCAGAGATTATCTTTAATAGGAAAYCAGAGTGCATTTTTTCATGCATTTGAAACAATTTCTTTGTGTCTATTACATAATGTCAGATAAATAATGTTGTTGGTTAAATACTGTGCTTTTTCACAGTTTTTTCACACATTTAAAAAATATTTTTATAACCTAGAAATATTTACTGTTCTCTTCTGCAGTAGCTGTTGTTAATCTGCAGTATGCACTTAACTTTCTGGCTACTGTAGCTTCTGAGAGCTTTGTATAACTTGCCAATATTATTTACAGCTACTTCATGAAATAGTCACTTTTGTTTGGATAGTGAGTGCCTTTCCTGTTAAAATCATAGCTTGCAAAATAGAATTGGACACGTGTGTGTAATAATTAAAGAAAGCCTGGAAATAATGATTTACTCTTTTTTTGGAAATAGCTTGTAAAAAGGTTCACTCTGTTTCCTGTTTTGATAGGAAGATACAGTGCTTGTGAACATCTGCATGTTGTGCAATTTCAAGTGTGTAAGAGAAGCATATAAATCTACAACTTTATATTTTGCTGATTGCTCTGGGTTTTTCTAGGTATGTTTAGAATATCATATGATGGGGTTGTCCTGGTTAACATAAAACCTTCCAGAGGAGTGGTAAAGCCAAAATCTGTAAGGAAAATAAAAGTGGGTATCTGCACAGATGTACCTGGAGTCATCAAAGAAATGATGAAGTGAGTGTATGACTGAAGATATATGGCTCTATAAATTCCATTTTTTGTCTGTTATTAATTCTAGTCTTTACTGTGAATGTTTATCTAAAAAAGTTAAGTTCCTAAGTGGCAATTGCTGGCTTTAATATTTATTTTTATTTAAATAGTTTGATTGTTATATTATCTCCACAGAAAAYTGATGTATAAATTTTATACTTGGCTGTCTTAATAAAAAGATTTCRTAATATGTAATGATCTCAGATGTTTGCACATTTCTCAGAATAAAACTAATCAAGAGCTTTTGTATCTTTCACCTTTCTGTAAATCCTGTATTCCTTAATTTTCTTAGCTTCTATAACTAAGTTATCTTTTAACTCTGTTTGAGGAGTCTCAGATAGATTCTGCTGTTCTTTGATGTATCTAATTTTCACTGGAGAGAATGTATTTGCAACACTGGAGTAGATTATTTTTAAATGCATACCTTATAGAATCTTAGAATCCCAGCATGGTTTGGCTTGGAAGGGACTTTAAAGTCCCGTTTTTCCAAGCCCTCTGCCATGGCAGGGACTTTGAACCAGACCAGGTTGCTCAGAGTCCCATCCAGTCTGTCCCTGAACACTTCAGTGGTGAGGAGGCCACGAGCTCTCTGGGCAATGTGGGAATAGGTTGTAGTTGATTTGTTGGGTGTTTTGTTTGGGTGATTTGGGGAATCATCAAGATGAAGCTTGCAGGCAGGAGCAGCTGCAGTTCTTTCATACTTATTCAGATGAACTCCTAGCTCCAGTTCCCWACAAGAAAAGAAGGTATTATATGCTAAAATTGGTATTTAGATRAAAAGACTCTGAGGGATGAGAGCAGTTGTATATTGTCTGTGGACAACTCCTGATTCTTTGCAGATGTCACTCCTATAGTTTCAAACATTTAAAAAAAAGTCAGAAACCAAACCCAACCCAAACCTCCACCATGTAATGTTTGATTTTTCCTCATGGGTGATACTCCTGTTAGGGCACTGTCAAGCACATGCTCACTTGCCCTGCTCTCCCACTTAGTTCATCTAAGGAAAACCAGTGAGTTGAATGCTTGGATTGAGTCATTTTTTTTTCTTTTTGGCACAGATTCTAATAGAAAGCAAACTAACCAAACTGTTATTTCTAACATTTCTCTACATTACCTGCTGCTGCTTGCTGCTCTCACTGGCAGAGTGGAGTTGGAAAGTCGTGGCTGTGCTGAAGTATGGGTCAAAGGTGTTGTGGTTGAACAAGTTCTKAAAGTTCTTGGAGTGTCCTGTGGAAAAGTACTGAAATGCATTAATTTTGGACCTCTTTACTTTGGGACTTCAAAGACAGAAAAAATCCATTTATACAATGAAAGYCCTGAGAGTATGGATTGGGTAGCAGTACTGGAAGACAGTGCCATTGGGGGAGAGATGGTAAGAAACTGCTCTGGTTTTTATGTCAGTTGAAAACTTGTTTTGCTTTCTGCTTTTTCATGTTTTATTTCTTAACATTCAKCTTCTATATTGTTTACTATGTCATGCTGTTTCCTGATCAATAGGCTTTCTGAAACCTCTGTCTAACCAACAAGTTTTTAATATCAATTTAACCCTAGAATTGAGTTTTCAATTATTTTTTACTAGGAGTTATCAAAATAAATTGACATTTTGAGTTCTAAGATTATGAATAATCTCTGATTTCACTTKTTTTTCTCAGTGAAATAACTTGAGAACTGTGTTTAAAAAAGAGAATTCAAGACATTGACATGAAATTGATTTAAAAAATGGTTAATTAGCCATGTGTTGTGTAACAGGCTGTTATTTCCTGTGATCTGTCTTTCTACTTGTTACACATGAAAATGTATGTATAGGAAAAARACAAAAGGGAAAGCAGAACAGGGTCAACTCTTCCATATTTTGTTTTATTTTTAGGGGACAGATCTTCAGGGGAGTACAGATGCTGCTTTACAGGACTTAAGCCTGAAAAATAAAGATGTAGATRTTTCCACCTTGGTCTTGTGTGTTCCCAGTCAAGGAACTTTGCTGCCTTATGAGAAGTSTTTGATTACAATCTGCTTTAGTCCAGAGTGAGTGAGTGATGCCAATTAAATGCACACACACACAAGTTGGTTGGTCTACACTGTTCTGCAAGAGSTGTCTTAAAGAAAATAATTCAGAGTTACTATGTCTGTAAATTATTTCTGAATAACTTCTTACGTGTTTATATATGTTAAAAGAAATTACTGGATGTGATTCTACAAATAAGAAAGCAAAGCCTGAAGTGGTTCTATGACTTTGTTTTATAATTCCCTAGGGGTGTATTTGGACCAAGAATTGGTTGAGATGRTTTTGTGAGAATAAGAATTTTATTAGATTTTACCATATATTAATCACCAAAACATTTCAGAGAGCTGTCATATCATTAAAATCAAAACAACCCAAAACAGAAGCAAAAACCAAACATAAAGAAACATTTCTTCTTGGATAAGGAAAGAAAAAGCAAATGCACTCTTACCATTTTCCCTTATTTAAACTCAATGCAGGTAGTTATTATGCATGTGATATTAGTTTAGAAACCTGTTGTAGACTAGAAAAGATATCAAATTACCAGTCTAATAAACACACAGATATTGATGAGCTTAAATTTGTTACTGTTTGCATTTTCTGAAAGGAAGTATAAAGARCATTTGTTCAAGCTCTTAGAACAAAGAAGCCAGACTGCATGTTAAATAATACGTCTTGATTTTTTTGTGGGTTGGGTTTGGAGGTTTATTTTTTTCCCCATCTTTTAATTTGAGATTGTGACTCTTACAGAAAATTTAAAAGAGACTTTGAAGTGAMTGACTCATCACTGATTCAAGATTATGTCCTGTATCTGAGGTTTGAAACTGTTGGAGGGAGAGGTGACTGTCTGCAGAACCTCAGTGGTGGTGCCACAGCAACCACAAGTATGTTGGAAATGTCACCATCAGAACTGTATATATGGTTGATAAAACTGTATAGCTTGATTTTTTTTAAAAGACTTCATGAAAAATTCTTGGYTGTTGTAATAGTTTTATGGCAAATCTGCTTTTTTGTTTGTTTATATCAACACAAACAAATTAACTTGCATCTTGAAYGCTTTAACACTAAAACCTCTGAAGAGTGAGTAGAAAGGAGGTATTTATTTATGTCATGAATGATCACTTATAATTATAGATTGTAATAATTATAAATGCAAATGCTTGAAGGAAATAAAATACCCCCAGTCATTTGCTGGACACTAAGATTTTCTAATACCAGTTTTGTGCATTTTCAAGTGTGTGTTTGATCATCCTCTACTTCCTTACTGAGGAGATGCATTATCTRACAGCTATTAGAAGKRAAGATCTCTGTATTAGGTTTATAAAAACTGCATTCTAAAACATAYTGGTTTGTACWAWTMTTTTGTTTTTGTGACTGTACAAGTACAGCRGGACTGTCCTGTCAGTGAGATRAGGGGTGTGAGAGGGGTTTTGWTGTTTGCTTCTTTTTGTGTTTGTCTAATGTAGGTACTCATTCTCGTCATGTGGACTTAGCTTTGATGGGTTCTGGATTTCCTGTGATATTAACTTTTAAGCCAGGAACAGTAATTAGTTTCCAGGATTGTTATTTGGGTGAACAAACACAAGCTGTGTGCACCATGAAAAATGAATCTGAGTTCCTTCCAGTCACGTTCAGCTTCCGCAGGACTGCTCACTTCAGGGTTTCTCCTGAGAGAGGAAAACTTCAAACAAAAGCCGAAAAGGTAACTCCCTGTTTCTCTTAGGTTATGGAACTGTTGAAGATTATTTTACAGTGGTGCAATTTCTTAAAAGCAGAGGAATTTCCTTTCAGTAGCAATGGTTTTTAATAGCAGCCAAATATATTTTTTTTATTTTGTACAGTCTCTTAATGCTCTTTCCCTTCTCCAGGAAGAAGAAAATATTATTTTAAATAGGGAAAAAGATTGGAGKACTAAGGCCACTTTACAAGGGTTTTTCCTGTCTGTAATTTTTTAAAATTTTATTTCACTGATTTAAGAAGATTGATTCATACTCAAATATTTTTGAAGGATACTTCTAATTTGTTTCAGTAAATAATAAATATTCAGTTAAGGTAAAGTCTCTTTTAATGGAAGAAACTTKGCCAAATAAGAAGTCAAATATGGAAACATTTGCCATTTCCCAAACCAGTAAGTCAGGGCACAAGATTTCTTTCAGAAGTGAACAAATCAGACTTTGTTGTGTTCTCATGTGTCACATTTTTATTTTACCTTATATTGCTAGTTTTTATGTGCCCCTTGGCACATTCTGCCCAGCCCAGTTTTGAATCCTTGTATTAGAGGTAAGTGTGGAGAGAAGTGACTCAGGGACTCAATCACATACAGAATTACACRCAACTTGACTTTTTATGGTTTCATAAGTCTCATAATGAGTTTTCTTTTGCAGGAAGTGATGATTTCCTTTTCTCCACGTCAAACAGGATCATTTGAGATGAAGCAAATTATTGATATCATTGGTACAGGAGTAGATAAAAATAATGCAGATGTTTTGAAGAACAAAGCCTTTCATCARCTATATTTGACCTTACTTGGTGTGTGCAAATGTAAACGAACAAGCGTTGTATTCACAATTAATCCTGGTAAGATGCTAAAAACCGAAGTGACAAGTGATAAAAGCACATTTTTAGCATTTTGAAAGATGTACTGTACTACTTTTAGTTTGCTTGTAAAAAGTAATTTGTCTTTGGAACTGGAGGGAATGCTCAGTTTTATGACATGTCCCATAAGACTKCAAAACAAAGGCTAAAATAATGGCACATCCTTCCATAATTGTATCAAAATTTGAACTTATTAAAGTACAAATTTTCATCATGTGATTATCTGACTTCTTTAAGATTCTGTTTTTGCTGCTGCACAGTGCTGTCGTGTTTCAGGAGTAAATTAATGGTTATGTAAAGCACAGGAAGAACTAGGAAGGATAACAGGATATTCTTCATTGATTCAAAGTTACTGCTGCCAGATGAATTTGYCAGTTCATCCAGTCCTGTGTCCACTGACTCTTCCCATCCTGTGAAGCCTGTGCCAGCATAAAGAGTCGTTCAGGATATGCAATAATTAGCTTATAATTTGTTCTTTGTGTTCCCAGTGTTGTCCATGAACAACCACTTTGYAGTATATTTGACTAAGATGTCACTGGATTATAAACCTGTCATAGCAAACATGATTTTTTTCTGACATCAAATGTGCTGCAGCCTCTGCAGCACCAGTGCAATCACCTGAGCTGTGCACTGGTGCATGTGGTGGCTGTGTGTGGGTTAGGAGGGGAACTTGAGTTCTCTTTAACT
Organism: Alauda arvensis; assembly: GCA_902810485.1. Classification (NCBI taxonomy): domain Eukaryota; kingdom Metazoa; phylum Chordata; class Aves; order Passeriformes; family Alaudidae; genus Alauda; species Alauda arvensis. Next base: position 661,040 of record CADDXX010000405.1, on the reverse strand, counting down.
TGAGGATGTATTCCCTAATGAGAAACAGGAAGGCAATATCCATGTTTTACATTGTGGGGGAGTAAAAAGCGGAAGTTACTGGAAAGGCATGATAAAGTGCTGTTCTTYCTGYAAGTACCAGGGTGGTTGATAAGCCWGTGGGCACTCCTGCTACTTTCCAGAAGGTATTTCCAATCCATGGCTWTCAAGACTTGATGAGAAATTGAAGTTTGGCAATTTCTTTGTTTTATTTTTGAAATCCAGAGCTTCTTCAGTTTCCCTTCTTCAGAAACCCAGTTAGTCTAAGTGGGTTTTTTGGATCAAAGATWTAATCTAGTACTCAAGTTTTTCAGGCTTTCTACATGCTCTTGTCTACCCTTTGCTCTATTAATGTCCCCATTCTGGTCCCACTTGCAGCTTTCTAAAAATGTTATGAGGGATATCAATGTTTTGCTTTTAAGCTTCATTGAAGTGTGGATTTAAGTGATTTTGTTGTTTTCAGATCCTTTTCTRGATGGTTCTCTGTCTTCCTGTTATCTTCTTCCAGTGCCTGTGGATGAGTATGTGTACTTGTGTCTCTGTATTCAGGTGAAGGAAGGGGAGAGACAGGAATGAAGRTTGTTGCAAACTGGACCTTTCTGGCCAATGAAAGTTATAATCACTCCTATGACTTAGGAGAGGGAAAGTAGTTTTTGTTGGTGGATTAAAGTAGGGCTAAAATGGGTAAAAAAATATGTGTTCAATGATAATTTTTTTTGCAGGTAAGGGAGGAAAGGGCACTRAAGTTTGACCTTTTTTTCTGCCATAGTTTTCTCTTTAATGTTCATGTATATGTGTTTTTATAAAACTAGAATGGAAAAGATCTGAGCTGTCTTTTTAGTTGTTCTGGCTTGGGTGATTTTATCAAAATTCATGCCTCTGTTTGCAGCCCTTAAGACAATCTTTAGGAYACTGACTGGTGTTGTGACAGGCAGCTCTGAGTGTCTGATGATGTGTGTGTGCAAGACAAAGCATCACAGCTGGACACAGCTGGTTTGAGCTCTGGTATTTGTTTGATCCAGGCCAAGGGAAGCAGTTGGCTCTTGGCATGATGTGAATGGCTTCTTCCCTCTTGTCTGAGGAAAACCCTGTSGGATGGGTTGTGCTGCTGGGCAGACCATTGTAAATTAGATATATTTTTTAAGACTTGAAATTTTGTTTAGAAAATATTRGTTTATGTTTTGTTTGTATTTTAAGGTCTAACACCCTTGATTACCAATGCAACTGGGCAGTTTGTGGCTCGTGGCACAGGACAGCTCAGTGATACAGCACCTATGGCAATCCTTAAATCCACCCAAACACAAATCCACACCCACCRGAAAAACAGGAATTGTGAGGATGGTGCACTCATAGCTTTTCCCAATGATCGTGCAGCCAGCCTTAGGCCTAGTGACTGGAGTAAGAAGTACAGGTAAAAATTATGTGGATCTAATACTGAAACCCACACATTTCTATACACCATACAGTAGATCAAGATTGGTTACTCATATGACAATTTGCTGGGGTTTTTTTCATGCTGAAAGTACTTTAAAATTCATTGCATTCCTGAGTCTCTTGCACATAAATTTATTGAGTTTTCTTATGTGAAACKACAAATGTAGCTATTACACTTGCAATATTTCATTTTTATGGTTGCCTTTACAAGGTCAAACATTAATAATCAGCTGTGATAAAAAGAATATTTGACATGAAATATATATGTATCAAAATCAATTATGTTTTCATTCTAACAAGACCCAGAATCATTCTACATGTATAATGAAACTACAATTCTCTTTAAATATTTAGGACTATTTTCACAAAGACTGAGAGATATAATTACATAGACCCAGAGTTTGCTTACACTGACTCTGAACAACTGTTAAGGAAAGAAAATAAGAAACTCTACATAGCYTTCATTTCCAGTTTAAGACAGTGTCGTTTGGAGAAAGAGGCTGCTAGGTAAGACTTGGTTTGAAGGGTAAATAAATACTTCAGGCTCATACACAAAATAATGTGAATATATGTGCAGAATTAATGGTAGTGATGATATAACTAAATTGGTCCCAATATGCTTATGATCTTGGGACTTTTATTTGTAATGCATTCAAAACCTGTTTGTTTTAAGTATTTGGACACATAGAGATCAGTTCCTGGGTGAAATGCAGGGATAGAGGCAGGGCACTTGTAATTAAGCTCAAGGTGAACTTAAATTAAGGGGTCAAGTTTCAAGAGTACTTGGTTATGGTTAATAGGAAAAAACATCACATTGTTTGGGGATTCTCTTTGTATAATAGAAATGTATTCCAACTAGGATGTCTAGCTCACCCCAAGTGATGGATTCAGTATGGAAATTATTGTATATTATTACTTAAAATATTCATCATTTTGTTTAAAAATATTAAATAATTTAATGTGCCAATCATGGATTGCTCAAGCTTCTAGAGTTCCACATTCTTTTTTTTTTCCTTCCCTGTAGGCAGTTTTATATTTATAACAATCCTGTGAGCATAGGCATTGAACCAGATGCAGGTCTTARATCACCAAAAATCTCACTCTCCGATTTTCCCAAGGAGAAGCCAGAGCCCAAAATGCTTCCTTTAGATGACAATTGCATGTTAACGAGTCGAAAATTGGCAGCAATTGTTACTAAATCTACAAACAAAGGAGTAAGTTAAACACTTGAGTAGTGTGTGAGCATAATGTTTTTGCCATATGAAACATCATAAGAATTTTGATCCTGCTCTGAGGAATTGTMTTGTGCTTCTCCCAGGTTTGGAGCTGGCTCAGTCCTGTGCCATCTTCTACTCGGGAGAAGRAGGATTGTCGTCTGACTTTGACACTCAAACAGCTTCATCAAATATTCATTGGTAAGGTTTTGAATTGGGTTGCTAAATGCATACAGTTGTTATAAAAGCACTGATGTATAGTGACACAATTTATGATTATAGTTGTTCACCCTAAATAGAAAACAGTTGCATTTGGTAGGCAGCTTGAGATCTACAGTAGTGTTTCACTAAAGCAATACTGAGATATGATTAGGTATGAACATGTAAAAGAAGAGTTTCCTTTGAAGACTACTCATACCTCAACCTCTTACAAAGAAATCACCACAGCAGTGTGAGAGTTGCTCATACCCTTAGGCCTTGTCACTGGATAGTACCTGGACCAGCATTAACATCAGTGAGATTCATGGAAATGCTCAGAATATTTCTGGGAATTAACAGTGAAGATTGATGCCCCCRAAAACTAAAACTTCAGGATCCTCCATGAAATAATTTCAGGGTAATGTAATGGGGAGTAACACCTTATAAAACTTCTTAGTGACTTATTAACAACACTTGTTGCTGCTACAGGTCTATTTTAAGGTCAACTTTTCTTCAGTAACATTTTTTTTGCAGAAAAAAGAGACTTTTCAGGACTTCCTGGGCTTTTAAAAAATTTTCAGTCAAGCCAGAACTTGAATTGTGTAGCTGTGTAAACTGATATACTTGGGGAAAGGTAGAACAAGATAAACATAATAATACAAAAAGTACTGAGAGTTTTGTAAGATGTTTGATTAGTGCCATGAGCACTCAAGTTTATAGACCAGCCTAAAAAAAGTGATAGTAGTAAACCAGGTAGTGAAGTAGTTCTGTGACTGTCCCATGCCATGAATTATGAACCCAAATGGTTGCACATCAGGGAGCAAACCAACAGGTTGCATACATGAAGTTTCAGTGAATTGGTGGTAATTGGTCCTTTTAAATATCTGCTTAACAGAAAGAAGTATTTATAGTTTTAGTAGTCTTTTTAGTAGTGAGTGCATTGATTTCCTATTTTACCYGTTAATTAAAACAAGCACAATTGAAAAATAAATGTTGCTGGCTTTTGACTTGCACTGCTGAAAACACTCATGAAACATGGATGATATTAACTTCCACATTTTAGTGGTAATTTGTTCCASTACAGGATTTTTGTAGCTAAGTTTGTAATTTGAAGAACTGAAATATTTGATCATAGTAGTTATATTTCCTTACATTAGCGTTTACCTTTTAATGTTGAGGATCTTATTTCTTATATAATTCAGGTCCTTCTACTATAGATTTTGGTGATGTTTGTATATATTCTACAACAACCAGAGAACTGCACATCATCAATAACTTGTCAGTTCATATTTGGATTCAAATTGAGATTAAAGTTGCAGAATTGCAGGAGACATCTCCCTTGTCTCAGGTGGTGCCTCCTTTTACAAAAACTCATATTCCAGTTGTGTTTGAAACAACCACTGTTGGCATGTTCAAAAGGTAAGGCTTTCTATATTTCTCTTGATTTACACATTTTCTTGGCAATAGTAAAAAAAAAAATCACCTGGCTGATTTTAAAGTGTAATCATKATAATTGTTCATGGTATACTCTCACCTATGGTGACATTGCAATAATCAATGCAGTTTTATGTTGCAAAATTTTCCTAKACAGTGCTGTTTCTTATGTTTTTTTTAAACCACAAACAAAAATYTGTCCTGTGAAAAGCCTTATATAACTTCCAGGGAAAAAAAAGTTTGCTATTATGGTGTATTTGCTAGGAGAAATTTTTATGGAAAATACTGTTCTCTTTCCAGCCTGGCATTGCATCACTTGCATCCATGCTCAGATCTTTTGATGCAGCTCATGGGAAAATGTATTAAAAACCTGTTCTGTAGCCTGCAGATATGAACTCTGTTTTCTGGTGTTAAAATGACTGTGTGAGGCTGATCATACTTTAGGATGGTCTTCACGTCTGACATGATTTAAATCGTATGCAAAACAATTGCAAACCTTTCTCTTGTCAGTCTTAACTGTGTATTCACACTCAGTTGTTAAGTATTTTCTTGCTAGTGGTTACATTTAATGTAAAATTTACTCTGACTGTAACATAATAAATGCATAAAAATACTGAGATGTATATTTTTGTTACAGCTCTTTCAGTTACAAAATAAACAACCGACACATTGGACAGGTGCTGGTAGTTGCACATGCAATGCCCATTGAACTTCAGCTGTCTACAASGGAACTGTTTGTGAGTCCTGTTCCTGGCTGCCTGGCAGGGACAGAGTTCAGGAGAACTGTCAGGGTATGCAATCCCAGAAACCTTCCTGCTGGCTTTACTTGGACACCTGTAACTGAAGATAGAAAATCTGCATTTTCTATAAAGCCAACCAGAGGTATGCTGTGCAAATGCAGTGTGTGTATGAATTAAATAAGTTTTAAATAAGACAAACATTTAGCTGATGCTATGAATTATATTTTTAGATTTCTGTCAATATCAGTGTGTCCCAAAAGCAGTATCAGGTCACAGCTTAGCACCACAGCAGCATTCTCTGTTTGAGCCCTGCCCTGAAGGCTCAGTCCAGCTCTCCCTGCTTCCATGCCCAGCCAGCAGTGCTTGTGGAAACATTTTTTTCAGCACAGATTGCTGACATTTCAAGAGTGGGGCAACAACATCATACAGCTCATTAGGATAGGAAATTTTCCAAAAGCACTGAATGAAGCTGCTAAAAAGTTGATGAAGGTTGAGTAACGTGAATGGAATTCAGTCTGGGATTAGTCTGCATTTACATCATGGATCAGTATTCATTAGATGTGTGYATAGCTTTTATCTTCTCTTTGAAAAATAGTATTCTGCAGGGGTATGTTGGAGCTCCTTTATTGAAGAACAAACTGCTAACTGTGTTGGATTTGGTGTGCTCTGATTCTTGAGAAAAGATATTTCTGCTAATACAAATTCAGACTCAATTGCAAGCAAAAAAGTGTGTATGATCTTTCCCCAAGTTGCTATTCTGCAAGAAAGACAGTCTGTTCTTTGATTTTGTTTTCCATGTTGGCTATTAGAGTAATTCATGGCTAAAAGTACATGGCTAAAAAATTTTGAGTGCATTTAACTGCAGGATACTAATAAATAGATTATGCAATGCTCCTGAGAATCCAAGACCTAATTTTACTTAATTCATCAGACTGTTCAACAACTAAGAAATGCAGGCTTACATTAATTAATAGAAGGTTATTTCACTTTTATGTTMTTTCTAGTTATACAATGTAATTTGWCACTTGTACATGTGTATGCTGTAACATCTAAATTATGTGCATCCATTTAGGGTTTGTGGAGGCCTACAGTGATGTGGAGTGTGAAGTTGTTTGGCACCCAGGGTTSAACACTCCAGACACAGGAGAGTTCACCTTGTGTGTGCACAAAGGAAATKCAATCACCTTGAAATGCTTTGCAAAGGTAACAATTCATGTGACAGCTTTAGAGAAGAAAAATGTGTGGATTTCTTTAAACAAGTAACACCTTAAAAATATATTATCATCTATTATCACCTGTTTTTTTTATTAAAATATTTTAATTTCATATGGCTTTTACYTAACATGTTTAACTAAAGAATATGCTCTGAAGACATGATGGAGAAGGCAAGGCAAAGTCAATTTACCCTTTCCTTGCTTTTGATGATATTCTTCCTTTGGCATCMCAGCTTAGTGGGCCTTATATATTATGGGTAGTTATTGTGCTTGGCTTGCCAAGTTTGACTAAAGAAATGTTGAGAGGTGATGCAACAGTTTTTTAGATATATATTATTTATTAAAGAAATAAAAATCTAGATGTGTTTAGGAAGGCATGCTTCAGAGTTTCAAGGTAACAACAGACTCAATTTAATTTTGTGGTGTTATTTGAACATGAAATTTGAGAAACAATGTTCTGGGTAGTCTTCTAAACAGTGACATTCAGCTTTGGTTAGTTATTTGTTGTCTCACGTTGCATACCAGGGAGCATGAAGAAGAAAGACTTTTTCTTTTTTTTTTTTTTTCACTCTATTCTATGGCTACATGTTCTAGAACTTTTACTGGAAACCAAGAAAACCTTGCCCTTTGTTTTGATGAACCTGTTTTTGTTTTTTCCCTCGGCAGCTTTTTTTTTTCCTCTTTTTTTGATGTCTTGGAATTTTGCCATGTGTAAACGAGGACATGTGCAAATTAGAATATTTGCTTTTCTGCTGCTATTAAAACCTCTGAAATATCTTGTCCTGATCACACATTTGGAGTTAATGGAGTTTGTGCTATTAAATTAAATTTGATTAAAATATTTTTATTGGTTTTAAAATTAGTCTAGAAATAATCTGTAGGGTTGAGACTGTTCAATTTGAATCTAGATAAGTTCAGTACATTGAGCAAATCTTGGCTCACACTTAAGCTATRTTTTCCTATTTGAATACTTCCAATTTATGTATTTGCACAACTATATTAGCTCATTATGTAATAAAAAAATTAGGCTGAATTATTTATTTCTACTAAGGAATATTTTATATGGTTTGTTTGTTTTATCTCTCTTTTTTTTTTTCTAGTTTGGTACTACTAGAGTTCAGTTTATTGTTCAAAATATATCCTTCACTCATAGTCCAATTGGTTTCACTACTTGTAAGACAGCCAGCATTCTAAACACAGGATACAACCATGCATACTTCCAAGTAAGAGAAAATKATTTCTGGCACACTCAATTCTTTGGGTTGGGGAGCAGAAGGGAGTTAATTTTACCAGATCATGTCATGGTTTTGTGTTTTCAGTCATTAAATATGCACTTACTTAGGTTTTTTTGATGTTTTCTGGAGAAACAAGGTGGATGTAAATAGGAATTCTGTCCATCTGTTGAATTTGCACTGCTGAGTGAATGGGACAGAAGAGAAGCAAAGTGGTGATGGCCTAAATGATTCTGGCATTTTCCTGAGAGCCAGGGGTGAGGGTAGAACCCCATACTGGGGTATCCTATGGGAAAAGCATTTATGGGGTGTTTTCCTGCACTGAGACACAAAGCAAGCTGGCTCTGTCATCCTGCCCTTGCTGCCCAGTCAGTGCATGCAGGGACCCAGGGCAGCCACAGCACCTGGTGTGACTTTACTAAACCAACTCCCAGGGGCAAGAGGGGCTGTGCAGTGAATTAGAGAAGGGGTGAGATGGATAACACATAAATCAGTAGGAAATCTAACCTCGTTAGTTTTACTGATCAGAGGATAATTGCTGTGTTTTGTGAAGGAAAATAATTTTCATTAAAATCCTCAGAGTTTTTGTTACTGCATTATTWCAAGACTGAAAACATTAATTTGTTTTGATTTGTACCAGGTTTCTCCTTTATCAGCTGAGCATTGAATAACAGGTGGTACCCCATAGTCTTGGAGGCTGTGCCTGAAAGAATAAAATCAGCATGGCCTGAAACACAAACAAACATGCCCAGCCTTTTTAGCCTCCAGAATTACTCTTAAGCCAAGACACAGGTGGTTGGTCTTGGTCACTATCACTTGTGTAGCTATACTTTAAAAAGCTGTCTGTTAGGAGTGCATTAGAGGAGAACAGATTCCTTTTTATCTTTGCTAACTGTGGGTAAACTGACTATTTACTTCTAATATTATTACTGAACAGACAGAATTGGGATTCTGTGTCCCATCTTACTGTGAATGTCAAAAAAGAAGTGATGCATTTATTTGTCACTAAAAAAAAAAAGTTTTGTAGAGTATTTTGAAGACTTGCTAGATAACAAGTCTTAATTTTGATAACTTAATGAAAACAAGCCAAAACTCAGAATTCCAAGTTTCCAATTGGTGGCAAGAATTATTTCATTGTAGAAACTGAGAGTTATGTTTGGAAATCTGTTACTTGATTTTGTTTACCTGCATTTTTCCCCAAACTTTTTAAATCCATGTTAGCATTATATGTTATGAAGGTTCTCCTTGTAAGAATATAAAATCTTTATGGTAGATATATTGGTATAAATATAACAACAACAACCAAAACAAATGAACACAAACACCTTTTTCAGTGTGTTTCTTGTTTGTGTTTGTGAAGGTTCTCAACACAAACCCACTGCCTGAAATGAAAATCACCCCCTCTGAAGGAGTGATACCTGTGGGAGGTGCTGCTGATCTCAAAATCTCTTTTGCTCCAAAGGCATACATGAGTTTTGATGAAAAAGTGAAGGTATTTCGAAACTGGAAGAACTTTGTCTTTTGAGTGTTATCATGTGTGTTTATGTGAATACATTCATGTATCTTCTGGATTTTATTTCCAGTGATGTAATGCTTTTTAAGGCTCTCTTGCAGCAGATCATCACTGCTGTAACCTATTCTGGTTTTTTTTTTTTCTTTTGTCTCAGTCCTGCTCAGAAATATCAAAGCAGTCTCTCAGTTTGAGCTGGTTCATGTTATACCCCTGACAAACTGTTGGAAGTAATGTGTGGTTGTTCTTWATGAGATAATGTAGACATACCTGCAGTTTTTGTAATCTGTAGAGAGGCAGGATTGGAATACTCTAATGTTTTTAATTTCTTGACTTCTTTTTGTGGTTTTCTCAGAGATGGCTCTACTAGCAGTTTTGCATTGGTAGTAGGTGTGCAATAAACTTGTAACAGATTTTGYTTTTTGCATGCCTGCTTCCTGAGATTGAGAAAAAAGATGCTATCAAGGGCCTGAACTTTGCTACCATTTCTGACTGATTCACCATCTTCTGGGGCTGCATATATTATGCTTGTTAAACCTAGTATTAATTTATTTTTTCCATTTTTACAACAGAKTTGATATTCCCCAAAACAATAGCATCTACCTTGTACCAGCACCTCTGTCAAGCAGTGTGTGTTGTGATACACATTCCARTCCTCACAGCTGCTGAACACAGATTTTTCCTGTTGGAAAAAACTGCTTTTTCTACTAACACAACCTCTTGAAATACTATTTTTGTCTGCAGAATTGGGAAAGAGTGGTCACTGGTCTTTCTTACAACTTTGGGTTGTGTTTTTTATGTTTGTTTGTTTTTATTTTTGTTCTTTATTTTTAATTAACAGCTGTATCTATCTAGCTGTATCTGTCCCAGATGTGGTATGCCACAAAGGCATGATTTGAAGCCACATGTCACTGGAATCTGCATGTGTATGTTCTAGAAAATGATAGCATTTACTTTAACTCTTCATATTTCTGTAGCAAAAATKCATTCTATTATAAGGGCAGAGTTACTATTCAGTGCAATTTATACCGTCTGTCTCTGCTCTGTATCTGTGGGATAGGGGTGGGTTGGTTTTTTTTGTGTTAAACTTTTTTTTATGTAATTATGCCAGATTTGGTGAGATTGTTATGTTGAAATGACCTTGTCCAGAGCCCCAGTGTTGTCCCTTCACTTAGGTGGCAGTGAGGAATGCAGCAGGACTGACACTTAGGATTGTTGGATTTTCAGAGATCCCTGAAATAGGCACTGATCCGGTAAGTCTGAAGAGATTTTTACAATTGGTAAAATTGGTGAAGTATTTTGATTTATCTAGATCTCAGAGTGGCTCCTCTCTATTTCATATTTTTAATTTCTTCCTAAACTGACTTCCCAAGAAAATGATCAAAGAGATGKACCTAGGAAGAGATATTAAAACCCAAATGAACTTATAAGAGTTGCACTGAGTGATAGCTGACAGCTTTAGTTTTTAAATTTGWCAATCTGGAATAAGTATGCTAAAAGGGAGAGGATTCTTAAGGTAGTAATTGTAAAAAATGCAATAAAGGGAAAAGTAAGTCACTGATCTMTTACTGAATGGTGAAAACTTTTCTGATGGTGTAACTGGACTTGATATTAAATTCTAAACTCTCCTATTTTGTTTCCTGGAAAGATTTTAAAGATAAGGGTTATATGAGGCTATTGATTAACCAATACTCTTATTGTGTTCTAAATTGTGAATCTTGCACAATTATATTTTTTCACATTATGTTCAATTATAAACAACTTCATAGTGCTTTGACCCATTTTTTTTTTCTTTAAACTTACAGAGAGTACTTGAATATGGTGGTGTTTATCTTGGTGCTACAAAAACAATTCCATTTTTACTGCAGAACAAAGGACCTTCATTTACCAGAGTGGAGTTTGATTTTTCTGTGTATAGGGATTTTAAATTGAGTGCTGAAGACAATTCAGGTATTTACTTTTGCCGTATCAGARTTTTCATTAAATAAAGAGTGAATAATGATGAGAGAAAATCTGTCAGACCATTTCTGGTAGCCAAATTTTCTGATATAATAAAACCTAAAGCAGTTATCTTAAAAGTGTTGATTAATATAAATTAAGAGGAGACATTTTGGTTTGCCTATAAGATGACATTTGACAAAAATAAATATTTGTTAAATGTCAGGTTGGCTGAAGATTTTTTTTCCTTCAGTTTTTTCCCCAACAGTTGCTAAGGTATAATAAAAAACTTGAGTACTCTCTCACCAGTTAAAATGTTAAAAAACCCAAACAAAGCTAAACAATTGTARTAATTTCCTATTCATGGACTCATACCCACTTTTTTACAATGCTCACCCTTTGATTATTTCATGACCAGTATAAGGGTTCCTTTTCCCCAAGGGTTTTCCTTTTCCCAAAGGGACAGGGTGTCTGCAGGTTAATGACATTGCCTTTGTTCTGCATGAATGCCCAGCTCAGGAAGTTATTGGGGCAGCAGTGGAATTGAATTCTTCTWTGCTTGGTAGAACTGGTGCAGATTCTAATCCTGCACCTTGTTGCTCATGGCTTTCCTGCTTYTGTCATAGCATCTCCTTGGATATTCCACCATCATTATTCACAAGAGAATTTTGCAGGGACRAGAGGCCTTATAAGCAAAGCTGCAAACTCAGGAAATCAAGACTCTTTCTTTTGCAAGACAGTATTATAAAATTTAGTTCTATCTGTGTGTTGAACTGTATGTGGGTGATGCAAAAATATGATCTCCCAAGATTAGAGGGGTTTTCTCACCATGTGGTGCACTTAAGGGGAAGATGAGGCTCCTAGTCAGTCATCTTCACTTGGAGAAGAGCTGCCAGGCTCTTTACAGCAGGCAAGCAGCCAGCAGGGGATCAGACTCATTGCACATGAGCTCTGCATCAGGGTTTGTGCTTGAAACCAGTCAGGCTCAGTGCTCAAATGGTCAGTGTTGGATGAATGAGTACTCCTGGTGTTCCRTGGTGGATACTGATCTTGGAGGAATATTACCTTTGCTGGAAACCTGTGCTTCTGTCAGGGCCTTAAAATGGAACATGGAAGTCTGAAAAATGAAGCAAGCCTTAGTGGAAATGTAAATTATGCCTAAAAGTAAARTAAAAAAAAACCAAACCAGTTTCAGCCAACTGTTTTTATCCCTGTAATATTCGTTTTTTATGTACTTAACTATTTTAGCCTAACACTTTTATTCAAAGGTAAAGGACAACGTTGTTTTGGGTTTTTTTTTTGTCTAAAATATTGTGTTCTCCCAAATGAATAACTTCYATGAAAATTCCTGGTGATTAATAATCCCCAAAATTACCTTCAGAATCCTTAYAAKRGAWWWTAWWWTCYMTTRTAACTTTGTGAGAAATGCTTATCATGCRAGTATGTAGATAATTGATACTGGAAATCCCTTTGAAATACTGCAGCCATTATAAAGTGGATATTTCATGCACTAACATCTGTAATTTGATTATGAATTTTGTTTGGCAGTGATTGACCATTGTCATTTGAAGCCTGATTTGTATTCAGTTGGCTTAAAGGAAGGGTCATCTTTGCAATGCTTCTTGACCTTTACACCAAAAAAGGTAGGTTTATGGAACAGGGGTGATTAATTTAATTAAAATCATGCTCTGGGATATTTCTGTGGTGGGAGAACAGAGACTTTAGATGAACATTTTAGTGTGTGCAATAGTTTATGATTAGTAATGCAATTCTTAAGAAAACAAGTTCTGGAATAACCTCTTTATGACTGTAAGTGTTTGCATACCAAAGAAAACACACTTTCTCAATGGATTAAAAATGGTGCAAACTAATACTGAAATRTCATAGCACACATTCATGAAATCATTCAACAAACCAGCAGCCCCCTTCTTTTGCAGCTGTTCTTGCCTGAATTCAGAGATGACCAAGAAACTGCAAATGTAGATGAGTTTTATGTGTCATAAGATTGGCAAAGCTGCTTTCTGGTTGAGCTATTTGAGTGGAAAAAAATTGAATATATGAGACTTTAAGTTACTTTTACATCTGAAAATTAGCATTTTATTGGTAGTAACTGTCAATACAGGGTGCTCAAGTGAAATTTAAATCCAACCCCATTGGACAATGCTTTGGGAATGGAAGGTTTGGGGTTTCCACATAYTTGGAGAACAGTGAACTGCAAGAAAACTTAGTGTATGATATCATTAACCAGCTTTAGAACAAGCAGCTGGGGATCACTTCTACAGCATATCAACCCATTGCATCATGTGCACTTTTACCTTGAAACAGAGATTCTGCATCTTGAAAGGGTCAGGGGTACTCTCTTTCCATCACCACCCACCTCCCAGCCCAGCCTTACCAGCAATATAGAATGGAATYCCTTTGTTCAAAGCATCATTCAAGTAATATTTTTATATTACAGGATGTTTCATAATAACGTTGTGATTTTCTTCTGTGTACACATGGAAGCTGTTGGAGTGAGTTTATAGCACATACACTACTCTGAAATGATTTTTGCTGACAGAATATGAGTCAATTGATTAATAAAAAATTCCTTCTGTAATATGGCAGGCCTTGACTTAAGGGAAAAGGAATAGCTGTCATGTTTTTAAGTCTCTTGACACTTCTAATTTAACACTCATAAGTAAGGTGTCAGCAAAGTATGTTTGGAAAATGGTACCTGCAGAATATCATGAGTGACCTATAATCAAACTGGAGAAACTCAGTAAAGGAAAAAAACTCATGCTGGCATCTTCCTGTAAGTAGGAAGGGTCAGTAATGGGAATACAGGAGTAGATGATGCTCCTGGAACAATCTGTGTGAACAATCTTGTGGCATTGCAGGCCACAAGCTGAACAAGAATTAAGAGCAGAGCCTTAATTCTTACCATACCAGTAGGAATAATATTAATAAAGCAAGTAAAATAGTTATTGTGATCAGGGCTGATAACACCTGAGCTGCACACTTTTCCYATGTGGGATGCCAGGTTTAAAGAAAGAAGTGGGACAATTCCACTCGGAAAGAAAGTCCAAAAGAAAGCAATGGAAAARAGAAGAACTCTATTTCCCATTGTGACATTTGAGCTCTATTCCTATATCCTTTCCTTGTCAAGCTGCAGGATRGAATAAAAGTAGAAATATTGCTCCTGACACGCCTGTTAATTGAAGTGACTAACAAAATTAATATTTCTGAAGAATGCTGAAATAATAKCTTATTCTCTGTGTTTAATTTAGCTTGTCACCTGAACATGATGTTYAGGATTGCTGTTCATTATTGATGAGCATCTCCAGCTGTATTGATGCTGGTGTACATTAGTTTAAGTGAAGATAAAGTTATGCCAGTTTGAAGTCTACTTTAATTGTGGTATAAATTTGGAAAAAACAATTTTTACATTTGATGGGACCAGTTGTGTGACTGCTCTTGCCAAAAAAAAAAACCAAAAAACCAAAACCCAGACCAAACAACCCTTAAAAAACAGAACAAACAAAAAAAGAATATTGCACCTATTGATTACAAATTTTATGTTTCATTTTTCAGACTCTGGGTCTAAGTGTTTTTCARTTTTTGGCAAACAGAAATAACTTCCTTTTAGAAATAAGGAAATAAAAACTTCAAAAAACGAAATTTTCTTGGGGCCCCTCATAGCTAACTAATAAGTGTTGCTTTAATTAGATGYTTTCACTTCAGTTTCCCTTCTCCCTGTGTGCTCAGAGTCCTCCTGTCTCCCTTTGCCCTTGGTGCTGGGTGCAGCCAGAGCTGCCCTTCTGCTGGCAGTGTGTCCCTGCCTGTCAGGAGCAGCTCACTGGGTAGGATGTGCCCAGGGAGCCTCACAGGGGCATCTCTGAGCTGGGGCAGCACTGTCACAGCTGGCCCCAAGAGCACTGACTGGTGTTAAATGCAGTGTGCCCATCTACACCTGCAGATACAGGCAGGTGCATGTAGCCCCCAGGATGCTGTAGCTTTTCTTTCATTTAACTCCTGCAATGTAGAATACTAATTAAAAACAGTTCTGTTAAGGAAGTGGTTGAGGTACCAATCTCTTACTGTGATCAGAAACTCTCAGCAGTTACTGATTCTTAAAACATTTTCCTTTGGATCTGAGCTCTTTAATATTGTACTTCATCTATACTTCCCGTTTTCACACCAGATTTCTTTCCTGATCTTCCAGTTTGGAAAAAACCCCAGACCTCTAATCTCTCTATGTTGAGCTTCCCCTGTTCAGSTTTCACAGTTGTAAGTGCTATTTCCTGCCTCTCTGCACTTCTCTGATCTCATCTCTGGTTTTTTGACAGCAGTTCTTCCCCAGCTTACMTCCCAGCTGCTGCACACCTTCTGTATCCCATCAGGTCACATTCTTTTCTGTTTGCCTTCTGGTTTTACTCAAATTTCCTGCTGTTGTGGTCATTACTGACAACACTGCCCTATAAACCAACATGCCCCCACAATATTGACGTTTTCTTCAATGAAGTGGATACTAGAGCTAAGGAAAAGTAGAAATAATTCAGGAGCACTGCTAAAAGCATTAAAAAAGCATGAAATTATTTTAATGTACTTAAAAAATTTATTAAAGCTACTTGAATTATTAATGTAAGGTTCCAAGTAATTTAGCCTTGAATGCAGTCTTGAATTCTGCTAAAAACCCTTCAGATCAGCCAATGTAGTACATATATAGGGACTCCGAAGAGCTGCTACAATTCTCACTAAAATATAATATGTATTAATACATGGCACATCAAAAGATGTTCTCAGAGATGAAGTGTCTTGGCATGCTTAAAAAATAAACCTTAAAAAATGTTGAGCCAGTATTCTGAGGGAGAAAATGGAGTCCATGCATTATAGATAAGGCTGGGATGTTGCTCAGATACACTGTGGCTGTGCCTTGCTGTTATTCCAGTGTCCTTAGAGGTGTTAGAGGTGACAGGGCTCTGCACCTCACTGCAGAGGGTTTAACCTTAGTGTTTGGTGGCTGTGAAAGTCAGAGCTGTCAGTGAAAGCAGTATCAATATCATCTATATCTGTATCACCTGTATCTATCTATCAGTGTTTCTCCAGGCAGGATGATGCCCTGCTCACAGAGGTCCTGCAGGGTGTGCTGGGGAAAGCATGCAAAGCAAAGTGCAGGAGTGTAGTGCTTCAAAATTAGTTGGGGTTTTTTTTTTTTTTTTTTTTAAAACCCTGCTGGAAAATGACAAATTCCAGCATCCTGGAAAAAGGACAAAATACCCAGCTGTGTCATAATGAAGCCTTCGAGTGCCTTTGATGGAGATAAATAGAACAAGTCACAGCTGTCAGAGCTTGTTGCTTAGGTTTGTTGCAGGGAAGTGACAGGTGTTTTGGTGGGGTTTTTTGTCCTTTTAAATCACCTTTGTTTCTTTTAAAGAAAGAACAGATTTGTCATGTAAGAAGTGAACTCTATGGAAAATCTGCAGCTGTGGAATTACAGGGCATTGTTGCATCGTCTCTGACCATATACAAAGGAAAGATTCAATTTTATTGCAGTGCTTTGAATGTTGGCTTTGAACAGCAGTTACAYTATTCATTGTGGAAGCTGCTTATCTGTGATATAAACCTGGGGGAATGCAATATTTCAGTATATCTTAAGGAAAAGCTCATGTTAAATTTGTGGGAAGATTGGGAGTGTATATTGTGTTCAGTTGCAGGACATAAACCCTTGGCTTTGCAGTAAGCTGTACATTTGAATCAAACTGATTTTTTTCTAACGTACCTTACATTTTGTCTCCTTGTATCCCTGTTGAATTTGTGTATTAGAGGTATAAATAAAGAAACTCTAAGGTCAGCCTTTTCACAAATGCTTCAAGAACAATCTTGAACAATCTGCATGGCATTATATGATAAATACAAGAGTACTATTCCCTTTTACAGATGTTTAAATGTAATTTTAAATGTTTAAATGTAATTTTAAGTAATAACTTGGCTTATTGATTTAGGTGCAATTCCCTGTGAGGTTGTACTGTGAAAGAAAACATTCATTTTAGAGAGATGTCACATATTCTTTGTGCTAAACAAAACTATGCAATTTCTGCRTTAGCAACATTTTTATTTAACCTTGAGAATGTGTGCTCACATTCTCAAGGTTATATAATGATAATTACAGAATTATATTTATACTTTCTAATATATACTATTGCCTTGGAATACTTAGTACAGACAGAGATGAAGTAACTGCTTTGAAAGTGCTTTTTGAAAATAACAATACTTTTTCTACTTTTAGATTGCCACCTGACAGCTGTGCTTCTGTTTATTTTTTGATCCATGAATTTTATGTAAAATAAAATTACTTGTAGAGTTTGATGGGGTAGATTTTCCCCCTCTTGTTTCTTGTCTTATACCAGATATATAGGGCCAAGGCAGGAAGCCATCAGCCCTGTTTGCTCCCCAGGGCTGAGCTCAGAGCTACCAAACTATTTGCATCAAACGTATTTCATAAATTCAAATGAGTTTTGGTAGCAGAGCTTTCWTAATCTGACAGATTCTTTATGAACAGCAGCTTCTATTTGTTTATTAATTCCAGTAAAAAAAAAAATTTTTTTTTGCAACTGTTTAAAGATGCCATCTGAATAAAAGTTTCCAATAATGTTATTTTTATTTATGGAGTTAACTTCTGGTGGCAGCCTGACCAAGCCTCCTTTTTCTGGCATCCTTTGGAGGTGTTCTGTGTGAACAGGCAATGAAAAGCTCCTTTGTCTYACCTGTCTTTTTAAAGCTTCTTTTGAAGTATTTTAATTCTAAGACTCTCACTTTGTAGATAATGCCTTCTTTCTACATGCATAATCAGTGTCCATCAGGACAGGAAAAATGTTTCTTATAATGATATTAACAAACAGGAGTGTTTGTGGAAGAACACCCTCTAGGCTGCTTCCTTCCTGCCCTTCCCATGTTCTCTGGTGTGTGAAGTTAAATGCAGCTTCAGGAAAATATATCAATAGATAAGTAACTATAAAGTATTCATAAATTATCTAACAAGCARGGGTAAGTCCAGTAACAGTCTAAGGTTTTATTTTTTAAAATATTGTAATTACTTTTTAAAGTATGTAATCTTGCAAAGAGGGAATTTTGTATTATGGAGTTTGAAAAATGAAAAATTAATCATAAAGAGTTATTTTTTAGTATTTATAGAAAGAAACATAATGATTCTACTTGCAAAGTGAAGTCCTAATAACTGAAATAAATTTTTAATTCTGTTTCAGCAATATGTGTATGTGTATGAATTATAATCTGATTTCTACTTACACAGAATTTTTAAAGGATTTTTCATTTGTAATGTAGTTTACATAATGTGCAGTTAATGTATGAATAAAATAAAAGATCTGTGATTTTTTTCTCAATTACATAAATCCATTTCTATGGGTTATGTTGGCCCTGGATTTGTACCATTGTACTTCATAGCAAAAGTAGGTTTTCAGTGAACATCATGATCTACATRTGGTGAATTGAGTCTTTCACATATTGGCTTTTGTTTGGCAGGTCTTAGAAAACAAACCCCTTGTATAGTAAGACAAAACCAAATTTTCTTTATAGTTAGGGTGAAAAACAGGTTTTGATTTGCTACTTTGGGAGAGGGATAAAGGGATTCCATCTTCTGCTGCCTGGCCTAAGCATACCAGCCTTGATGAAGAACAATTGCATTGCTAGTCTGCACTCCTCTGCACAGCTTGTGCTGTCATGGAATAATAGACTAAACATTTTAATCTCACCAAACTTAAAAAAATTTAGTTTAGTTACAAGAACATAGTTTGAAGGTGTGACTTGATGAAGTGTTTTATGTGGGTGGCTTGAGGTACTAAAAATAGGAGAGTATATAATTCAAAGCAGGAGATTTTTACTCAGTCTTTTTTTGACATCTTGAGCTTTAGTTGCTAATGAATACTAAATGTCAATTTTGAAAAGCCAGTTATATATTATGAAATCTAATCATTATTAGATTTGAAGTATCRATTTAAAACAAGGGACTGTGGTAATCTTGCTGCAAAACTTGCCCTCATTCCATGCTTTCCTTGAGCTAAGCACCAAAAGACAGAACATTCCAGAAGGCTCAGCACACACCTCACTCTCCAGGAGTTTGGAATTGTGTGTCCCACACCCTGCTGGAGCACCAGTTGCTCCCAGTGCTGGGTGCTTGCCTCTGTGCCTCATGCCCTGGCCTGGGACACTTTTGGTTTTCCTTCCTGTCACTTATGTATTCTACTTGCTACCACAGATGTGAAAGTGAGGAACGATGCASTATTTTCTGCAGGTTTTGAAAGCTTTTAAACGATTCATAACATCTTTATACAGCTGGTTTTACTGCTTTTTCTAAGCAGCATGAAGATTTTATAGGTTTAATTCCTTTCTCAGATTTCAGTGACCTTCAAGGTGAAAACAGCATTTGAAGGACTCTTACAGTGGTTTTAGTGCAGGAGTTTTGGGGTTTTTTCCCATTACCTTTATTAAGGTTATCCATATCTTTTGTCTGGAGAACATACTACCTTAATGTGTTGGTCCTTGGAAAGATAGAGTGAGAGGCAGGAAATATCTCTTTGAAAGTGCTTATGGAAATAAATTTAGTCTTTCTGCAAAAAAAAAAAAAATTGGCCTCTTTGCAAAAAAGAGGATTATGTACAAAACATGCAATTTTTTAAAGTTYTAAACCCCGCTTGAGAACGTGATAGCACAGATAAAATGAGGATCAAAATCACTGGAGTTTAGACTCCTAGAATTCAGTGGCATTTCTTGACAAAGGTTTTAAGACCTATTTTTTTCCCCAAGGTTTCTCAGTTTTAACTCATATTTCACCTTTGATCTCAGAGCCCATTTTCTTTATGCTGGGTGTACTGTAATGGTTGACCTTTGCTCTTCAGCCTTTGAGAAAGGCTTCCATAAGGGATCTAGCTTTGTTTTCCCTCTTCTTTGCTCACATGAGCTTCTGCATTTGGGCTGTGGCYCCAATCTTTTTTTATACATGAGAGTGTCAGGAGTGGAGCACAACACTGTGATTTACCAGAAGCTTTGTCTGTAGCTCTGCTGATAACCCTGATATTTTTGATCATAATTTTTCTTAATGGGGGAGAAAATACCTGGGCACTGCTTACTCAGAGAACTGATTCTGAGTTCCAATAAACGAACATCCTGTTCCTATCACGAGCAGCTCCATAATTGCAATAATTCTGCCAAAACAGCAAACCACTCAGATGGTTTATGTTTTTTATTTTTTTTTTTGTGAAGGTGACCACGATATTTTTTTTCCTTTAGAGGTTAATGTATGACTTCGTTCTCCCCATTGTTATTCCTGAGATCAGCTGCCCGCCTCCAGCTGCTCCCGCACCCCCGAAGCGCCGCGCACCCGCACGTCCACCGCCCCCGGAGACCCTTCCTCTGCCCCTGTCCAGGGTCAGAGCTGATGGTGGGTACACCAGGGCCTTGGAGACCTATATATGAAGAATTTATGCTGGGTACATATAGCTGGAGTGATACTTCTGCTTTGCAGAGAACGGCTACTTCATTGGAATTTGTGTCGTTTGTACATCTCTTGGAAACTTGCAAAATTTTCAAGTTCTGATTTGTGTTTTTAMATGTGCTTGAAGCTGAACTTTCTATAACCCACCATGATGTGGAGAAACTATTTTTTGTATAGCTGTTTGCCCTATATAAAAATAGTTTACCAAWACTCTTTTTTATGCCTATCCATTTATTAGTGTTTTTAGATGACATCATGCAAATCCCAGCAGTTCCTCTGAAAAGTGTAGAAAAGCAGAATGTCAGTCATAATCTTTTATAGAACTCTCCTGTCAAAACTTGGTTCTCTAGCTGTATTTAAAACCCTTTAAAATGCCTCTGAATGGCCCTCATCCCATCTGGCTTGTCAGAGGTTGTTAACAGCCAAAGTTACAGGCCATTTGCCTGCAGCAAAGAAATTGGTATCATAYATTTCTTGTCTGCTTTTCTCAGAAATAATTTGTGGTTATCTTTGGTCTCCTGTCTTACKCTTACTGTCATCTATAAATTGTGAATATTTGAATACACTGGCTTTCCCACTCTCAGTTTTTAATATATAATCACTTTTTATTTGAGATGGGTGTGAAGTACAGAGTGTCTTCCTAGAATGATGTTTGTGTAATGYTTAAACCTCTTGGGAACAATGGAAAAGGCTTGGCCAATTAAATGTGTAATGTGGGTGAAAGCAACTCCAATTTACAAGGATTTCTCTATATTTGTTTTTTTTCCCTTTTGTTTTTCTCTGTAACTTTGTCTTTTGAGATCTTTTAAAATAGCAAAAAAATCTGAGAGACTTTCCTTAGATCCTCTCATGAAAGTAAATTCAAATTAAATATTTCTAAAATATATTTAATTGAAGAACATACAGAATAAAGGTGAATGTACATATGTCTGTGAGGTTATTAGGAAACACATCTCTAAGTAAAAATATGAATCTAAGTCACAAATTTATAGTGCAGAAGTGATTTAAGTGATGTGAAGGAAAAATGTTTATTTCCTTTTCTCTTTCTTTGTGGAACAGATGCATTCACTAAATCTCATGAATAATTGACAGTTTTATCCAAATTTTAACACAAATTTATATTTCTGTTATGTAGAATTTCTTCAAAGCTCATGAATTGTTCAAAAAGAAGTAACATAATATAAAACTGAACATATAATACTTTCAAGTGGAAGAAATAGTTAAAAATGAAGTGTGGCTYCTATTAAAATTTGAGTATCAAAATTAAATTGGTAGTGGGAATCTTAATTGTCTGGGAGGAGRCAGAGAAGTCTAGATAAGTTTCTTGACCCCTCAGTATTTTAGATAATCATATGAGTGCAGGCAAATAGCCAGATTATTTTTAATTGATGATTTGATTACATTCTGACAACGTATAAGTTATGTCTGTTATTAAATACTTTCAAATTATCATGTTAAAAGCTAAAACTGAGTAAGATGTATCTTGCAARTTCTGATTTGACAAATATGCCTGACTCTCACTGCTGGATGCTTTATGGCACATTTGTTTTCTGCTTTTACAATTTTTATTTTCCTGGGATAGTTTTTGTGGTTGACTGGGATTCAGACTGCATGGGACAGTGTGCTTGGCACTTAAATCAATATCTTATATTTGCTGTTTATACTCAGGGGTGTTTACCCTGAGAAAAGAATCATGGCATAGGCAGCCCAGTCTTTTAACTTCAGTGCAGTCCATATGTTTTCAATCCATCAGTAATCTGTTTTTTGATTTTTTTTTCTTTTAACAAAGTTTGTAGACTGTTTCAGCASCTGGGAAGGAGAGCAGGTCYCTTACTTAAATACTTGTGAGAMTTTTCARTGGGAAAGTGTTTATCTGTATGAAAGAAAGAACTGAAAGAGAAAAATCTCAAACAAACCTCTGGAAATGACACAAAGTCTAATCTAAGCCTGGTACAAAGGAAAGTTTGTACTTTTCCTTTGTAATGTATGTAATCAATGTAAAGGCCTCATGGAAGCTGACATATGTTTTAATAATCCAGCTCACAATTTATTTGGTTGGGTGGACAATCTCCTATCCTTGACACAGTTTCAGTTGTGCTGTTTTCTCCTGGTACAGGCAGTTTCTGAGAGAGCTGAGGACTTTGTGAGTCACATAGTTGTGTGCTGGTGGAAGGGTTCCAGCAGATTCAGTTCCTACTTTGAAACAATATTACTTTATAGAGTTTATGTGCCTGTGATTTAGAGAAATACAGATAATATTGTTGTTTACATAATATGGTATATGTGATTAGAAAATTATTTGGATTTTTTAGGGGGAGAATTGATCAACACTGGGCAAGGAGCAGATGTGTAGATTTTAATAAAAGGATCCTGTGTGATTGCTAGGTTCATTTCCAGTGTTGTTTCCAAGAAGTGAGATGAGGCTGTGGGAGCACAKACCTCTGTTTTTTCAAACTCCCACTTTAAAATTTCATATGTTATGATGATTTTTTAGWTGCAGCTCTATGAAATTAAGAGAAATGCTGTTTTATATAAAATCTTCCAAATCTTGTGAAATGGTCACTATCAGAAATGTAAGTGCCTTTATCTGCAGAAGGAAAATCATGTGGTTCTTTTGATATGAAGGAGAGGTGCTATAAGTCTGGTAGATATAAAATTTAAATAATTTTAATGTGACTAAAGAATCATAATAAGACAAAGGTAAATTACAGTAATCATGTATAAAGTATGGGAGCAACAAAAAGGGGAAAAACATTTTTCCTAAACATGTACAGAAACAATGATTTTATGAAGGTGCTTTGAGAAAATATTTGACAAATGATGCTGTATAAACATTTTAAATTGTTTTTTTCAATAGTAATTGAACCACTATTGAAGTTCTCCTCAATGGAAATTAAATTTGAACAACATTCAAGTAACATGTGTCCCAATGCTGCTGATGAGAGTGTGAATTCTCAGGTAATGACATTGTCATTGTCATTTTGTTCAGTTTTCTATTTCATGTTTGTCTTTTAATCACTACAACTTTTCCCCAAAATTTAGAACTGGGCTTGTACTAACTCTGAAAGATATGAAAACATGGGCACTATGAGAAATTCACCATGAATTGTGTAAGAAATAGATATGAATAGAATAATTATGAAGCTTTTCTGCATCTGCCTATCCAATAAATGAGGCAGTGATGGTGCCAGGATGGAACTGATTTGTGCCACAATGAGCCATACGTGAAACTGCTGTCCCAGTGCCTGGTGTGGTACTGACTGTGCCAACTGACACTCTCCCAAAAAACCCCTTGTCATGACTTCTGGCTTAAYAGGGAAAAAAGGCACTAAATGTAATATTTGCAACACAGGTAATCTGTATGAATGCAAAAAATACCATAACATAATTGATTGTTTCCAGTTCCTGAGGGCTTGGTTAGAAATTAGAAAACATTATTTTTGGCAATGATGGAAACACTTGAAATGCTTTTTCAAGTGCATTCAGGAATCAATGATAATAAAAAGTCAAGGCATTTTCCTAGCTAGGCATGTTTCAAAAGCTGAGAGAGTAASTCTGAGATAAAGAAATTTAATTTTATTTTTTTGTTTCCATTGTCATCTTAYTGAATTTGAAAGAATGGGTTTTGAAAATGTATTCTGAACTTCTTCCACTTTCAACATCTCCACCTGTAAGTGTAGATGTGAGCCATGTGTTCAGTGCTCACTGTGCTTCATTTTTATCGGGAAGAAGTCCTCAGTTCTGTTGCACTAAGCACTCCCAGTGKGATGCTTTGATCTATTTACCTCACTTAAATGAGGTTTTTCCATTCTGGAAAGAAAGTATTCTCTTTGTGAAYGTGGTGAGTGACTGGAAAGCATCTAGGCTGTGCAGATAGGCATTTTCACCTTTGCAGCCCACAGWTTTTATAAACTGAGTTCTTCACTGCTTTCTGGTGCTGTCTTGCTTTCCCTCTGGTGTGTTTGCACAAATATTGCKTGGGAGAGAGCAATGTGAAAAGTATCATGGTGTTTGCTGCTTTCCCTCTTTCAACATCACTCCTTTTCTGAAAATATTTACAGAACCTTGTCCTGAAGTGTGTCTCAGCAGAGGGTGTGATATGGAAATTGAATGATAATGCAGACAAAAATATAGAAGATGGTATWTTCAGACTTAGTCTGAAGTGTGGATCCCTTGTTCCAAGTGAAAAAGTCAGTATTGCTGTGTCCTTCTGCCCTCGTAAGTAATCCCATGAATGCTTCCATAGATTGGCCATTTCCAATGGCATGTTTCAATGGGGTTTTATGATCAATCAATAGTAGTACTTATTTTGATCAACTAAAGTTTTTTTTTTTGGAGAAAATATCTGCAGACCTAACAAAAAGCATGGAATCACTGCTTTTGAAATTGCATTATTGGAAAAGTCTGCTTTGCACATAGAAAGCATCAAGGACTGGGATTGGTGTATCATTTTCAGAGCTGCTACTTCAGGTGCATTTAGGTTGACTGACTAAGGTAGTAAAGGTTTCCAAAGGTATTTGAAATGCTTTTGAACTTTTCTTTAAATAGCCATAATTTAGATAAGAATAGAAATTCCCTGTCAATARGATATAAAATCACTTGTCTGTGGTATTTTTCGGAGTAGATTGGTCAGGAAACAAGTCCTGAAGAAAAATATGTAAAATASATTTATAACAAAACTTGGGAGAAGGAAGATGGTAATCAGCCACATAAATTCAGAAAAGGAATAGAAGAATAGAAAAATTAAGGTTCTACTTTTTTCCTAGCCATGTATTTAGAGTAGACAGTGATATACAAGATTCACAGATTCCTAGGATGTAACACTGTATTTGAGCTGATAAGTCCCACCAGCAGATGCAGCTGATGCCCACAGAACCCCATCCTGTTGACAGTTTCAGTGCAGTACCTTTGGGGCTGCAGCATTGTCAGGGGGAACAAAAGTTGTGTCAGCTGGATCTGATGCTGAGTGAGCAAGTGAGCATCCCTGTCCTAAAGAAAGATGTTGCTGTTATTCTTTATCATAGCACTGAAATCTCTAACCTCAGTTAAGCACTGGAAACTATTTAATATAAATAAAGAAAAATAGAGATATAAGACTCTTGCCATGGCTCTATATGATAAATTGAGAAGACTGCATTAAATATTGTTCTGTAAATGTTGTGAATATTCAAGAGCAGTGTTTAATTGCACTTGGAGTTGCTTGTTGCGGACTGTGAAGCAGAGAACAGCATAAAAATAAAAGCCAATATATTGAATTACTGGATAAATTGTATGTGCAAATTCAGATGTATATRTACATAAATATGACTGATAAATTACTGTAATTTGAAGTTATCTGTATTTTTGMTGTGTTCCCATATCTTTTGTTTACAGAAAATCATAAATAAATGTAAAGATCAATTACCCTTAATTCAATGTTCTAAGTATTTCCCCATGATTTATGGCCTACTTGTGCTGTACCTTCAGTGCATATCATTACTCTCTCTTGTAAGAGAGCATTAGGTACATCAAAACCCACACAGGAGACCTACTAATGAACATGGGGTGCTAATCACTTTCACAGGCTTGTGCTGTAAAGTTGTAGTATGGGGGGTGAAGAAACCTTAAAATGAACTTTGAGTGTGCATGAGGGTAATTTTTTTAAATATGCTGCAGCAGTTATGATAGAGTASAAAATGCTATCATAAACTGCAGGGTTTAATTAAGTGAAAGAGCTTTTGTTGGTGGTAAAATCATGCYACCTGTTAAAAAAGTGTTCCAAAAATAGAGATTTTCAAAAGTTGAAGACATAGTAATATAATCCTCTTCTGCTGTTTTATAGTATAATGCATTAATCTAAWWTTTTTTTTACTATATCTAATTGTGATATGAAAAAACTTATCTTTAGCARAGGAAGTTACAAGTAATTTTTGCTCTTCGGTTCCCTTATTTGGAGTTCAGAGATGCTGGAAGATGTGATAATTGTGTAATGGGCACAAATGACAACTTCARTACTTTCATTGTGTGGTCTTTTTTTAAAATTTATTTTTCTCCAACAGCAAGATATTAACTAGCTGTGACCTTTAACAAATTCTATGAAGAAATTTTTAATTTACTTTTAATTTTTTCTTTTAGTGCCTTTTTTTTTTTTTTTTNGTTCTTGCTATCTGTGACTTTTCTGCTTTGAAGTCTGTATTTCACTGTATGCATACTGCTCCATGGTGCCTATTAAGGTTGAAGGGATATAGGTGCAATAACACCTGAATTATCATAAGGTCCAAGGCAACTAAACTAAAAATATCCTTTTGTGAGACAAATGTAGGAACTGCATAACCATATTATACAAACTTCAGAGGGTGAAAAGAGCAGAGGGTGTTTTTCCTTTCTTTTAATAAACTCTGAAAATATGTTACAGAGTTAATATTTCTGGAAAAGAGAAATATTTCTCATATAATTCTAGTGATTTTTTTAGCCCTTGGCAGATTTAGAATGACRAATTTTTAAGTACCATCAAATATCCCTAAGGAAAATGTTCACATCTTCTGAATTAGAAATTAATGGTGGTATATCAGAATGGTAACAGCAGCCCAGGCTTTGACAGCAGTCATGAAAGGTGTGAGGAGTAGAATAAATCCATGACTTCAGCTGTCAGTTCAGGACATAATTCTCATTAATTTCTAAGTAATTTATTTAGTATGAAATATCCTGAAAACACTGGTCATAGGCATTCCAAACGAGTGAACAAATCTTAATAAATGACAGAATTCACTCTTTTTTGTCTTTGTGTCTGTTTAAAGTGATAGTGGTATTGCATTGTCCTGGTGTTTCTGACATAAGCAATAATTTCTTGGTTTACATTCTGTGCTGAATTTTGGTGTTAGTAAATGTGTGGATCCACACACAGAATGATCAGTGATGCAGGATAGGCACTGCCTGTTCTGCTCTTTGGGTGAGCCAGAAATTCTAAGGCATTAAAAATTTCATGAGAAAAGATTAACACTGCTGTTGTCTGACTTAGAAACAGTAGGTAATAAGAATATTTAAAAATGTGAGTTAGTGAAAATTGCACATTCTTTGGTACTGACATAGGCTCCTGTACTTTTCTTCCTTCACTGTGTTCCATCCCCGTGGTATTTATTGGTTATTTATTGTCCCTTTCACTTCACCTTATGGTACATAAGGATGAAGAGAGGACACCAGAAATATGGTTCAGTCACAGCCCAGCTGTAGGACAGGCTCACACACACATGGGAGGAGCTTGTATAGAACATCCTTTCTTACAAGCTTATAGGAAACACCCTTTTAGGCTCTTCATCCCTCTCTATGGCTTTTTTCTGATGCTTTCTCACCTTTCCTTCATGAAAGGGCAAAGTGCCAGGGGAAGATGTGTTCCYGCTGTATCAAAACCTAGAGGCAGAATCTTTTTAGCCTTCTTAGCAGCATTGTCTCCTAAAGCTGATTTCCATTTGACATGGAAACAGTCAGATGCAGCAAACACTGCAGCAGGTTCCCATTAGAGCTGGTTCTCAGTTTGCCATTTTCATGTTTGCTGGTTTGAAGTGAAGGGATCCACAGGCCATGTTCTGGTGACATACCAGCYTCCATGGAGCTCTTGGATTGTCACCTCCATTAGGAAATCAGCTCTTACAGGAAGGGAAAAAGACAAGGTACTTTGGAGACACTAGATCATCTTCTTTTTATATGTAAGCAGGGGCAGCTCTTTCTCAGCCTGTGAAAGTCATGATCTGAGAGAATCTCAGAGGACCCTGTCATGTATTTTTGTTCCATCACATGTATGTGTTCATGCAGACACATAAAATATAAATTTTTTCTAAAACACAAATTTTTTCTTATCCTGATTATTAGGTGACAGTGTTTCCATACTGATTTAATTGAGTGGAATCCAAGGAAAAGGTGTTTTTTCTCAGAAATTCWAGGATTAAACTTTTTTGGGTTGTTTTACAACACACCATTGCAGATTTATTTCTAAATTCAGGAGCTGTTCATTAGTTTGCCCTCAAAATTGCTGTAGAGAGCCCCTGGAGAAGGGTATTTGGTCATCCCTTCCCTTTTTTTTTGTTTTGGTGAACTTGGCAATGCTAGGGTTGCAGTTGGACTTGATGATCTAGAAGATTTTTTCCAAGCTAAATGATTCTCTGAGATGGGAGATGCTCTCAGTGGAGGGCAGAACCTCCTCATGGCTTGTGTGGGGCTGCTTGGCCACACTGTGGCTTCTGGAGCCACCTTTGAGGTGTTGTAAATACATTCCTAAAAGGCACCAACTTTTCCTTGTCCTGGCAGTCAGATGCTTCCAGTAGTTACTCCTGTATAAAATAAGCATTCACTGTGTCAATTAGGGTAATTCAAAATATGACTGCAATTCTTAAAATTCTGCTGTTGTATTGATCTTATATATAAAGGAATATTAATGCAATAAACTCATTTATTGCGGTTAGAACTGAGAAAAAATTCTGACAAGTTCAAAAAATGTGAATTTCTGGTTTGCTACAGGCAAGTGTTCTGAGCTTTCTTAATAAATACTCTTGATACAATATTTATGCAATGTTGAACTACATTTCAGAAAAGAAAGCAGTACAAAATGAAAAAAAAAATTAATTACAAACAAGAATCCCTGCTATAGCTCTGTTACATTCCTGTATTTATGGTAAAATATATATATATTTAACTTTTCAACAGCTTGTCCTGGGACATATACATCTGAAATATCCTTTTATGTAAATGATGATCCATCACATCACATACTAAGGTTGTCTGGCACACTGAGGTCGCCAAAAATGGATTTTCATCCCCCCTTTTTAATGCTGATGCCAGTTCCTCTGGATGTGGAAACTGAAGGAGTCATCACCATGATTCCMCAGGATTTTATGAGGTAAAATTCTCAAAGTAAATTTATTAGAGAAATCCTGAATAATTTGTTTCATTCACTTGTGAAAAAGTGAATTAATAGTTGTTTGTGAAGCTTGGTATTAATTTTCTGCTCAGCAGAAGAATCTGTGTATTTAAGAGAAAATTAATTTAATTAATATTGTTGAATATTCAACAAGCCTATGTTTTGTCCTCAAATATTCCTGCTTCATGAAGTGTCTATCTTCTGATATCTTCACTCTATGAATTTATATCAGAAATACAAAATATAATGGATAGCAAAAAAATAAAAAGCAGAGACTTACCTGGRTTTTTGTTGTGTTTAGCCAGATACTAATTTTTAAATATTATTTCTATTTTTCACGTTGTAAAAACATAAAAGCTTTCTGTTATTTTTTTTTCTATGCCACTGGTTTGAAGTTTAGCTACTTGAAGAGTTTTTGGTGGGTTTTTTTTTCCTTCTTTCTGTGTGAGGTTTTATTAAAAGGGGCAGCAGAAATGTTTTAATCCTGCCACTTGTTCCAAAATAAAATAAAATAAAAAATCTATATATTTTTTATTTGTCTGTGGATCCCTCACTTTATCCTGTTACTTGAATTTAAAAGAGAGACTCTTTGTAATCTTTGCATAATATTTCTATTTTATAGCTTGCTTTAACTTATTTGTGCAGTGCAGTTTAATGAACACTAATGAAAGCTTTAAGTTTCAGAAAACTCTTTATGCCTTTTTGTAGCACAGATAGTAGAAATTTCATTTGGATGTTCAGATATTGTGGGTCAGCATAAAATGTTCAGATAGAGACAAAGAGAACAAACTAGTATCTAAATGATGGAAGACTTTTATTTTAAAATTTTCTTTCACTTGATTTGCACTTTAGAACTGAAGTTATTATTCTGTATTCAGCTGTGAAAGAGTTTTGTGAATGTGTGAATCTGTGAATTAACTTTATTCCTGCCATCCTGTGACCACAAACACCTMTTTGTGTTTAACACAGGTCATCACGAATCACAGCTAAGCTTCCTGAGCTTGAACTTGCAGATGGTAGCAGGACTTGCCCTTTTTCTGTGCAGTTCCCAGAGGGACAAGATGTTGTTCTGTCACCAGATGGCACAATGAATRAACTGACTTGCAGGATCACCTTCAGATCACCTAAGCCAGTGTCATTTTTGGGGGAATTGCACTTCATTGACCAAGAAGAAAACAGGTAATGTGTGCAATTCAAATCCACCTGGGAAGGTTCCAGACTGACCAAAGGGGATGTAAGACACAGAACTCACAAGGGTTGGGTAAAGGAACACAAGAATCCTCTGCAAAAACTGAAAATGGAAAATAGACATTTATTTCTTTTTATCAACTGAATTACAATTCAAAACTAAAAAATTCAGCTTTGATCTCTAASGTAAAATTCCTTTAAGTGTCCATCTTAAGGTCTTGTTTCAAGATCTCATTGGTATCTGCTGGTAACTCATCTTTTGCTGAGCTCTGCCAGGGATGGGATGAGGGGGTGTGTKCAAGAGGAAGAAGACAGGTGCTCTTCCTGTATTTAGTATTTTCAGTAAAGCAACTATTTTGAGGAATAAGTAATTCCACCCTGCAGCTTAGAATAGGCTTTTTTTCTATATAATATAAAATTTTATATTATTTTGATGCAGRGGTTATGGATCTTTAAGTTATTGCTGCTTGCTGGGTTAATATTTGATATTTTTCTGTATTGATTGTCAGTCAAGAATAGATTTCTTATTAATTTTACTTAATTCTAGGATTTAATTGTTGTGTGGGGTGTGATTCATAAATCTGTKTTAAAGCTTGCTGTAATTACAAGAATAGGATAATTTAAGCTTATGATCARGTCTGAAATGTGGCTTCTGAGCAGGCACAATATTTAGTTTTAATAACTTTTTATRTGATGCACTAGCAGCTTCTCAAACCTTGTTACAGAGAAATAAAATTTTTTCCTGTGTAATAAAATTTTTCTATACTTGCTGTTAAAAGGAAATAAAGAATATGATCCTCAATTTAAAAGCAAACTGAACGTATTTTTTTAAAAAAGATAGCAAATAAAAGTCATAGTAACCTTAACAGCCATTCCTGCTTGTGAGGGTGAACAAATTCATGCTCCAAAATGTCAGATCATCTTAGAAGTGTTGCTGGGTTTTAAAATGTAGGATTAAAGCATTTGTTAAAGGACTGAACTCATAACAGCAGTTGGCTAATGTCTGTGGGATTTCCTGACAGGCAGTTGAATTGTGGGTGGGCTTTAGGAGCAGGTGATACAAAACCTGAGCAAAACTGGATAAAATAACACAGCATCAGAAATAAAATAATTATGTGTGTGCCATTGGTCAGTGTGGTAATATTATTCATATTGGCTTTCAGATGAAATTATTTTTATCACAACCAGAAAGAATTCTTTCCTTCAGACTTAGTAAAGTCTGAATAAGCACCCAATTCTGTAATCCTGACCATTTCCTTATTCTTCTAATAMAGTCCATGGTAATTTCTCCAGACTTGGATGCATTTATCCAAGTCTRGATAATACTGTTGGTATTATTATGTGCTTTGATATTGCACTCTGTAATGATATGTAGCTGCAATTTCTTGTTCTCTGSATATCTCTCCTCATTTCTGCCAGCCCCCATGGGAGCCCTGTGCAACATGTTCAAACTTCAAACCTGATTCAGCCAATTATCTAAGCATTTGAGCAATTTGTTTCAAACTGTGTGTCTAATGARTTAAAACTGCTTTGTTAATTTGGGTCTTTTAGAAAGACAAGATTTCAGGATCTTCTTGATCTTTAATAATAAGACAATGAAATCCATAATCTTTTATAACACCTATAAAAGCTAACTGGTCTTGAAAAAGTTCCTGGACTGTTAAATAGGCTGTGAAATCTCACAGTATCAGTTGCTGAAGATGTATTAATGTGTCGGGTGTTCTCTCTTTATATTCCCATTTTCAAAGTGATAATATGTACTTTAAAGTGATTTGGACTAAACTTTTGAACATCAACTCCTATTCTGTGTTCTGGGATATTCTTATTAAAATAAGCAAGTCAAGACTTYCAGAGGTTGGYAAAATATTGTGTTCTACAGCTACTTAGAAAAAAAAGCCTTCACTTCTAAGCAGAACCAATTCTAGGCATGTTTCAAAGCAGGAGTATTGAGGAGAAGAACACTCCATAGGGGTTGACCCTGGCTGGATGTCAGGCACCCACCAGAGCCTCTCATGTCACTCCCYTCTGCAGCTGGAAAGGGGAGAGAGAATATAATRAAAGGTTCATKAGTTGAGATAAGAATAGAAGAGAGATTGCTCACCAAATGCCTTTATGGGAAAAACAGACTTTAATTMGAGATATTAATTAAATTTATTWCCAAAAAAATCAAAGCAAGATAATGAGAACTAAATTACAACCTTAGAAACACTTCACCCTCCTTCCTAGATCTACCTCTTCCCCCAGCAGTGGAGGGAGAGAGGGAGTGGGGGTTGTGCTCAATTCATCACATGTTGTTTCTGCTTCTGCTCAGGGAGAGGAGCCCTTCCCCTGCCTCCACCATGGGCTCCCTTCCATGGGARGCAGTTCTCCATGAACTTCTCCMGTGTGAGTCCATCCCATGGGCAACATTCCTCCCCAAACTGCTGCAATGTAGGTCCCTCTGCCATGGGGTCAGTCCTTCAAGGACAGCCTGCTCCAGCCTGGGTTCCCCATGGGGTGACAAGTCTTACCAGGAAACCTGCTCCAGGGTGGGCTCCTCCATGGGCTGTGGGTGCATCTCTGTATCCCTGTGCCCTCCATGGGCTGTGGGTGGATCTCTGCATCCCTGTGCCCTCCATGGGGGTGCATCTCTGCATCCCTGTGCCATCCATGGGGGTGGATCTCTGCATCCCTGTGCCCTCCATGGGCTGTGGGTGCATCTCTGCATTCCTGTGCCCTCCATGGGCTGTGGGTGCATCTCTGCATCCCTGTGCCCTCCATGCACCTCCTGCTTCTCTTTCTGCACTGACCTTGGTTTCTGCACAGCTGCTCGTCTCACTTATTCCTCACTCTTCTCTTCTCTGGCTGCAGTTCCATCTGTGCCATAACTGTTTTTAAATTCCTGGCTATATTATCAYAGAGGTCTTGCCACCAYTTCTGGTTGGCCCAGCCCTGGTCAGTGGCACATCTGTCTTGGGGCTGGCTGCTGTTCTGATGGAGGTGGAGGAAGCTTCCAGCAGCTTCTCAAAGCCACCCCTGTAGCCCCCCCACTACCAAAACCTGGCCATACAAAACCAATGCACTTTACTTAGTGCTCTGTTGTATTTTGCTTTTCTAAATTGAGGTCTAAAATGTCAGAAGGATTGATTCACATAGGCCATACTTAGTCCTAATTTATACTGACTTATTTCCTTTAAAACAGTGAATGGTAGCTAGATGGATAATGTTGGATTTGACTGCTTTGCAGAAAGACAGCAGGGAATAATTTTTTATAATATAGCAGTATTAAATGKAACTGTAAAAGAAAACTGAAGATATCTATGGTTGTCATTTATGCAATAATTTACTGTGTGCACAGAGTCCATAAAATGGAACATATGAAAGTGCATTAATATTCTTTTAATGACTGCTTTAAATAAGAATTTGCAGTTAATTTCTAATGTTACTTTAAATATTTATGCTTTCTTTTGCTCCTTTGACTCCAAAGTAGTAGAAATGAGCCTTACATAGGACTGATAGGAATTCAGAAGTAAAAGTTACCATAAAATCTAAGACTGTCTTGAGCAAGTATTTAATAAATGGGAGAACTATTTAGCTATGACACATATTTCACAAAAAAAAACCCCTATGAGAACATGGCATRCTTATATATTTGTCTCTTATTGTTATAATATATTTTAATTTGATGATGATTATACAAAGAGTTTAATAGAAAAGAAATTTTTCTGCCATCTTGATTGAAATAACATTTAACTTACTATTTCTGAAAATAAGTAGTAAGCAATCAAAGCAAATGGTGCTCTGGGCAGCAGAATATACTAAAATCCCTACGTGGGGTGTAGGTAAGTTGGTGTGTTGTTGATAACACAAGTGTGCTGAGGTCTTTTCCTCCCATGTTCTACAGTTCTCCCTTCCCTCTCCCACTGGGAAGCTGTGGAAACTCATGAAATTTCTGAATTTATTCACATTATTCATGGCTGGAACTTCAGGGAGAGAGGATGTCAGGGAATTTAGCCTCTAATAACAATATGATAGAACTGAGACACAGTCAGTAACCCAATTAAGGACTGGTTGCAGTTGTTTTGATAGTCCATCAGATCTCAGTGTCTCACGGGGGAAAACATTCCCTTTGCTCTTGGGAAATGTGCCCAAACCATCCAGCTCTTCAACAGGCACTGCTGGCAAATGTCAAATCCATGTATTCTGCTGGCATGCCTGGGAGAACACGAGCTGTCAATTCCTTTCAATATCATTTACATTCCATGAGAAAGCAGGGAGCTAGGAAACATTGGAGTCCTTCATATTTGCATGCTGCTCTGCAGCATTCATCTGCCCTAAGAATACATTGGCATTTTACCTCAGATAGTTGGGAATGCTTTGAAAACAAGGATGGTCCAGAGCCATTAATCACTCTGTTCTTTTCTGTGCTTGTGGCTTTCTGCCATTGTGATGGTCCCTGACAGCTGAAGCATCTCTTATTCAGGAATTAAGTGCTAACCTCACTGCTGCTGCTAGACAAGAATGTGGATGCTTTCCCCAGCTATAAGTTTTACATATAGCATGAAATTATGTGTCAGCCACTATTCATTGGTGTATTGTGTTGCTTGCTGGGGAAGCCTGAGCTCCTGCTACAAAGGATAAAGACACTTCAGAGTTGGGGAGCTGCTTATTTGTGAATGGTAATGGCAGAGCTGGCATGGGTCATCTTTTCCTCTTTCTCCAGTTCCATCATCTCTGGATCTTTCTGGGATTTTTGAGGGGAGGGAGGAGGGCAGGTCTTTACTGGTATTTAAATTGCAACTTTCCTGCATCTAACTTGTTTATTTTTCTTAAAAATCTGTAAAATGCCACACTCTTGGGTAAAGTCTTGTCACTAATCAATTCTGCAAGCAATTTGTTTTRTTTCTGAAGTGAAAGTGTGAGTTTCTCTTAAATATTTTTTCTAGCTTACACAAATGATGTTGCTACAGGGATGGTAATGGATTTGGATTCTTTCTCATTAGAAATTTAGTTGTCTTCTGCATCTCTTAAAGAGTACTATTGAAGAAGGGTTATTTAACTATGCCTGCATATTTAGAACGTTTGGGGTATACTGATACAGAACAAATCACTTGTTTGTAATTAGGAAACACCTGAAATGCTATAGAGCRGATTAAAATTGATAAATATATTTTGATTTGGGTTCTTTTGTCTTTCTACAAACATTAAAACAAACAAATTAATGATAAAAAACCCCAGAGTTTTCACCAGAGCTTAAGAGAAGTGAAAGGACTTCTTATATAAACTTTGTTTTAGAGTGTTGAATGATATTTTTTTTATCATCACAGTTGGARCTTTACTTTTGGTGATCAGCAGGTTTCAAATGTAGGTAAACAAAATATATTTAATGGCTGTTCTTGTGTTCTGTGTTTGGAAATACACATTAGGGAACAAACACTGGAGTAGCAGTGGCAATGATTGTTCATGTAGATAACAAATTTTTTACTTGCTTTAGTAAGCCTTATAAAACCAAATACACTGAATAATTTAATGTATTTAGTGACTTCACATTTGCTRGCAATACAGGTACCTTTCATTCCAATAGAATAACACAGACTTTTCTATTATTTAGTTAAAGTCTGCTGCAAATACAAAATAAATATGTTATACAAGACTTCTAGTTTTGTAACATCATTTCATTAATGATGTTGTAAGTAAAGGTCAGTGGTACAAAATGCTTTTGCACATACAKAATGCACATGCCTTTGTRATCTCTCTTCTGTATTTGTATGCTSGTGTGCMTGCTTTTCTGTCTGGTGCCCTCTGACTCAGTTCCTCAAAGGCATATGATAAATACTTAGCTCCTAGCACCTTCACTTTTCTGCTGTGTGTCCTTGTGAATGGAGTGGCATTATTTGGATCTCTGATGAAATTTTTATATACAGACTCATTCTTGAATTTTACTTCAAATAGCACTGCTGGGAAAATGCTGTAATAAAGTACTTACTGACAGGTGGCAAATAGGTGTGTTGATATTTATCATCAYAGAATGCCTGAGGTTGGAAAGATCTTCCAGAGATCATCTCATCCCCTCAAAGAATCAACTTTATTGGCCCGTTGATTTTTTTTAGTATCTTCAAGAATGAGACTCCATAACCTTCTCTGGGCAGACTTTTCCAGTGTTTAGCACTCTCATGGTTTTGGTTTGATTTTTTCTCTTATGATGAGATAGAATTTCCTGAATTACATTTTGTATTCTCTGCATTTTGTGGTCTCACTGAGAAGAGTCTCCTTCCTTACTCCCTCCCTTCAGTTGTTTGTGCCATAGACAAGATCCCCTGAGCCTTTTTTTTTTCACAGCTGCACACTCTCAGCTCTCAGTTTCTCTCCACACAGCAGCTCCTTCAGTCCCTTCTGCATCCTTCATCCTGACCACCAGCATCTCCTGCTCACTGCAGCCACAGTCATGGAAGTTTAATCCTATCATCCTTATCAGCTGCAGAATCAGTTGTTGGCTTGCAGGATCCATCCCCTCCTCCTCAAAATGTGCATTGTGTTTGCTGTTGGCTGGGTGTGTTCATTCTCCCACTGTGTTACTACAACAGTAAAGAGGCACATCCATGGAGCAGRCAGGAGCTTCCCTTGTGGCAGCACCACGAGCTCTGAGGGGTTTCTGTGTACACAGATGTTCTGTTGTGGCGCTGTTCTTTATAATCAACATTGCACTGTTACATCCTTTGCTCTGAGTAGTTTCACTCATGGAATTTGTGTAAGTGGCTCAGTTGTTCTCACACTTTTGTGTGATACATTATTGTGCAAATAAGAGCATGAATGAAGATTTCCCCAAATCCCAAACTGGCATTTAGGATGCTCACCTCAAAACTGAGAAATCAGGAAGGTGACTGAGTCTGACARTACAGACATCTGAGTTACTTTCATGTAACTTGAGAGCTGTCCTTCATTATCTTCTACACAGCTTTCTTCCCCTCCTGTCCCTCACTCAGTCTGAAGCTCACCTGTGTGCTTGTAGACTATTGAGAGTTGTCATTTATCCCAGCCAAGTCATGGGTTGGAAGTTGCAAACCTTTCTGTGTTGTAGTTATTGATCCTGTAGGTCTTTAAATGGCTTGGTGCAGGTAGAGCAAACAAGCCCTGACACTTGTTCTGAGCATGTACAAATGTACATTTTGTGCTCATACGTAGGTGTAGATGTACCTCTCACWGCCATCTGCCCTGCTGATGCCCTGCTGCTGAGATTTTTTTGCTGAATAAAAGCAGGAAGAATGACATTTGCTACAAGAAATATCATGCTGCAAGGTTCAAGTGGCCCTTGCCTTGCCCCCAGCCAAGGTCCAGTAGGATTAACRTTTCCTAGGTGCAAACCAAAGCATTGCAGAGCTGCATTATTTACTTAAATGACTTAGCTATCAAATTGGAATCCCAATGGGAATATTTACCTGTACGAAAGTTTGCTAGGGATTTTGTTAGAACCTTTCTCTATGTATTAAAGTTGCCTTGAAAGCGATARCCAAGAATATTGTGTTTGGAGAGCAAAATATGGAAAGGGGAAACAAAACTACTTTCTGGTACTTCTAAAAGATTTCTGTATTCCTTGATTATGTTATTTCGCCAAAAAACCCCAGTAAAATATAATTATGTCATATTATAAATAAATTAATCTGAAAGATCTTTTAATATTAGTCTAAATTTTCAATAAATAGAAATTTCTCTTAAGTTGTTAAAGGAAATAGAAAACATATTCATTTATTCTGGACAAGGTATATTTTCAATATGCATAAAATTCAATATATTAAAGCAAGATGSATATCAGCATGCTGTTTGAATTAGTAAAATACATTTTTCTTTTTACTTTTGACAGTTTACTCAAAACAATTAATTAAAATTAATGTTAGTTAATAAGTAAATGAAGACTACAAACCCAGCTATTTAATAACATAGGACTAATTTCAGTTTAATTACCTGTCAGTTGCAATGAGCTGGGAACATAAATACAGATGGCTCCAAGGGTTGCACTGATGGCAATAATTTGCTTGTTGACTGCACTCTGAGAGACTGAGGTGAAGTACAAAAAGAGGGTTGAAAGGTGGTTTGCTGCACATCAATAAAGTGGCTGCAGGTAGAGCAGACACTCTAGTGTACACCAGAGCATGGACATCAATTTCTATTGTATTCCAGYAACTGCAGTCAATATCTTATTGTTTTGAAATTGAATCTATTTATTTTTAAATATTTATTTTGACATTTCAGTTAAGTTATAGAATAAATGCTACCTCAAAACAGAAGTTGCTTTTCAAGAAAACTTCCCTTGTCAARAGTTACAGGACATATTATTTAGCAAGTTAGCAGGTATCTCTAGGAGACCTACTGTCAGTTGTAATTTTATTAGTTTTTTTCTTTTTAGAAACACAGGCTTAATTTATTTCATTAAGTCTCTGCTAACTCTTTCAGACTGATATTTAATATCACCAATGCTCATAGTAAAACTAAGAAGTGGAAATCCTATACTAAACTTCAGCATTTTGAAAGGTCCAGTCCCACCTGTGTAATCTGTTCAGCCACTAGAGAAGAATGAAGGAGTTCTGATACTTTCACTCTGTCTTTTGTTCTTGTGCTGAAAATGTCTTGATTACCACTGGTAAATAGAAAATGGTAACTTCTGTATTTTGTTTTCAACAGGTTCTTATTTCRGGTGGCTGGAACAGCAGACAATTGTCTTCTTACCTTATACCCATACTTGGCATTGCCTGGCTCTGATCAAAAAATTATCTGGAGAAGCAGTAAGCAGTCAACACTCTACCTCTGAAATCATATTGTGTCCATTCGTATTATCAGTGTTTTCAGGGTGGTAACAGGAATGTGATCATCAATATAGCATTTTCCCTCATTTATTGCAATTTAACTTCTAAAACCATTTAATAAATTCATTTTTCTTGTTGAAAATGAGGACAAGTTATATAAATGATTAGGTAATATTTATTGAAAAATATTGAACAAATACTGAAGTCTTATGGAATGTTTTGTGAAGTGTTTTAAATATGAATAGGGAAAACAGCCAAAATAAGAGAATAGAGAATAAGTTAACCAAAATAGAGAATAAGTTAACCTAATTTGAATTCTACTGATAGACAGTGATCATATGTTCTRAAGAAAGCAAAAGAGAAACCACATGATGTTATTTTAAAATGTSATCATTATTTGCCTGTTGGGAATAGTTTTTAGGGTTTTTTAACTCGTGTCCTTGAAGGGAGGAGGGCACAGCTATCTTTTAAGGCCTAACAAAAACCTGTGGTCAGAGAGCAGAAATATTTTTATCTGCATKATATCTCTCTGCCTGCCTCTGTCTCTAAATCTCTGCCTGTGTCCTCCCTCCTGAACCCATCCCTGCTGCCTCAGTGATCTGTAATCTCTGTGTGTGGCTGTGCTTGTGGGAAGAGATTGGGATCATTGTATAATTCAGGTTGGAAAGGATCCCTGGGGGCCATCTGGTCCAGCCTGCCTAAAGCAGGTTCTGTGTGGGGTAAATGGTTATGGTTTTTATAGCTGCATATGCACTCTGATGTATTTAGATGAAATAGAGAAGTTTTTCAGGTAAGCAAGTTAGTCCGTAGATCTGAGACAGATTTAGCATCAAAGACTGAGTTCTGAGACTGCATTTACTTAAAGTAAGTGTGTCACTCAGAATATCTAAGAGAAAAGAGAATTGATACTTGGGAAATTTAGTAAGGAATTAGCAAGAAGATAGGTGATGTTTTGGTCTTTTTCACCCAAATGGAAGAAGATAGGTATAGGTACCACATCATTCAGCATCATAGCACAAATAAATGAAGATAGGAAGGGGAAAAACATGTTATCTCTTTTTAATGTTTTGGGTTTTTTTTATTTATTTTTTATTTATTCTCTTTATTTTTTGTGACCAACAGACCATTTTTGCTTGTTTTTTAAAAATGCTTTGTAGATTTCCGTTGAGGATTAAGCCAAAAATAGAGTGATGGTGTAATAATAAATGATCTCCCATTAATAATGGATAATTCTGTCCTGCATTGTTTATTGATTTGTTAGCACATTTGTTTGTGTCAGTTTTGAAACAAGTCATTACTGCTAAATTCCTTGAGTCTTTTTAATGTGATTTTGTATAGACTCTGTTGGTGTGGAATGCTGTTTTATGTGACCAAATCATGTCTACACATCACAGTGTCTTGAAAGGGATCCAGGAAGGCTTTGCCTCCACTCTGACACTATGCTCTTGTTTTACTTCCTACAGATGATAAAAATTACAGTGCCAGCAATCAAAAGCTTAAAGATAATCATAGAGAGTTCTTCCTTCTCTTTAGTGGTGTGTTTGCTTTTCAGGAAACTACTCTTGGTGCCTCTTTTGTTTTAGACTGACAWCAGAGGGTCCTCTCATCCTATCTTAGGCCAATATGAGCATGTCAGAACACSTGTTATTTCAGARCTGATGGATTGATAAAGCTTACTTCTGAGTTTGGTTTGTAAAATATGGGTTGTCGAGTCTGAAAGAACTTGATAGTGATGTACTGAGACTCATTAGACAGCTGTGGACAAGAAGTCCTTAAGAGCACTTTGTTCATGACACCGAATTCTTGAACTAGCATTGTTCTGACAGCTGCTTTTCAGCAGATAGGAAGATGCAGTCCTGTAAAATATACAGTTAACAGGGGAAAAATAAAAGCAGGATGAAATTTTCTTTGGACCCCAGTCTARTGACCAAAGTGAGATTTTTATGAGTCAAATAAGAACTGTTACTTGATTMACTGAAGCATGAAGTAGAAAAAATACAGGAGTAGACATTAATTTATAATTTTTTAAAACACAGACAGTAAAATAGGTTTTCTCAACTGCAACTTGAATTTTTTTTCACAGATGATGAAGACTTCAGCATTGGAGAAGTTGTTCTCCAGACATGTTCTACACCACTGTCATCTACACATAGTTATTCCATAAGTCCTTTAGGTGAGGGTAGTGGCTCAACCTATGAAGAGTCTACAGGTATAGTACAGCACATGAAATCAGTGCTCTTATAAAGAATGGGCCTCTTTCCTCCACATTATGTTGTTTTTTTTTTTTCTTGAATCCCAGTAAGATTTTTTTTTGTTTACAAAGCTATCAATTGATTTTATTTTTGCATCATTTAATGAAACTGCAACAGTGGTATTAAAATACATCTTCAAGATGGAGTCACCTAAGTTATTTGTGCTATAAGGAAAGCCTATTGTTTGTTTTCTTAGTTACCTTTTTGTGCAGTGATATTGTTGCTGATGTTAACAACTAATAGTTGTTAAAATATATCAGTTATGAACAGATGAGAATTTAGGAGTGAGAAAGCCTGACAGAGGGGARAAAAGTCCAAAGGCTTTTAGATGTAGTGGGAGTTATACCTGTACAATAACTGTKAAAGTGAGCTTGCAGTGACTGACAGGCAGAGCTGTGTCTGTTGGAACTGTGTGTGAGACTGATCCTTTTRAGATTCTRGCCATAGTTTTGTAAGCCATGCTTGAGTTTATTTTTTGCTGGTTGGGKAATGCTTTTTGCTGRAAATGAAATTAGGTTTCTAKATATCATTTATTCTATTCCTCAGAYGTGTATATGTAATTTARAKTGTTTTTTCCTAAAATAAGTTGATCATATGTTGTCTGTCAGTTTTTTGTCCTTTGAGAACAATTGTGTGTTAAATATTTTTGTACTAGACAAAAATGGGGAAATAAGAACTCCTTCTGGATGTTTTATTTTGTGCATATCATTCAGAGAGTACCCCTAATGAAAGTGAGAGTGATGAACATGAAAGTGAAGAGAGAGAAGAAAGAAATGAAGAGAGTGAAACTGGCAGTCAAAGTGATGGGAAAGAAGAKAAATGTGGATTATCATTTTTTCCTGATGAAGATAAGCAGGAGTACACCTTCTTTCAAAAGACCCTAAATGCTGTGAAGAGTTGGTTCACACTCTTTGGCTGGGCTAAGGGACAGAAYCCCATTTCCATACCTCATTCCCTGAGACGGTAATTCCTGCCTGCTAGAGCTAACTCCTGTCTGTCTCACAACAGGCTAACAGATCTGCT
The DNA here is from genome assembly GCA_902810485.1 of Alauda arvensis. Classification (NCBI taxonomy): domain Eukaryota; kingdom Metazoa; phylum Chordata; class Aves; order Passeriformes; family Alaudidae; genus Alauda; species Alauda arvensis. The sequence continues at coordinate 618,488 of CADDXX010000405.1, read as the reverse complement.
CAGGTGGTTGGGATATGATCTAAGGAATATAAACCCACTCTCATRCACAGCTTTCTATCAGAATTATAGCTTCTGTATGGTGCTTATATGAAAATGTCATCCAGGTGTTAGTTTTTACTTTCTAAAGTACATTTTCAACAATGATACTGCAAATCATAATGCAGTATGTTAAATATGCAGTTCAAACTGGATGTCACCTTCTTAAATGAAGTTTATTCTTCTCTGAGAGTGAAAACARTTCTAGCCTTTGAACCTTTGGTGGCATAAGTAAGTGCTTTAACAATATGTCTTTTCTGCCACATAATCTAAAGATCAAGAAGCGAATGAGGAAGAATATTTTAGAATCAAGAGTCTTGCAAGCACCTTGGAAATATATCAGTTGTGGTGGCCTCACTTGCTTGATCTTACTAGCTTGGCACTCAGTAGTGAAGAAGCCACTCTCCTGGGAAACAATCACACAGGCATTTATAAACATGATAAAAATCCCAGTCATGTTTGCAGAAAGCTTTTATTTGTGAAGGAATAAATATTCCATGCWGTTCAAAATTCTTACTTTATTATGAAAGTTCTGTAAAGACGAAAAAGTGCTGTATTTTTCAACATTCCTTGATGCTGTTTTTTAATTCATGGCTTGTTGAATTAGCCTTGTGATAGATGTAACTGGAGCTCATTTTGTGTATTTAGAAGAATTATATCAAAGGCTTTTTCTCTCCCAGTGATGTGTGTATAGTCCAGCTAACTGTTGCACAAGAGAAGAGTTTTAAACGGAAGGTCGACAAAGATAAAGGCTTTTATGAGATGTTACTGCATCTGAATGGACACCTAATACCAGGCATTGCAGCAAGCCAGTCATTGCCCACTAATCCAGTAGAAAGAATGTTCCAACTCCACTGGCAGCATTCTGAATTGCTTTCCTTCCTTAAGTAAGTATCAGTATGATGAAATATCCATGCATGCACCTTTCTTTCCAATTTTTAAAATCAGTATACTTCAAGCCTAGTTCTAACTGGATGGTATACAGTGGGTTTAGGSTTTCCTTTATCCTTTTTGTGAGATAAGATGTATGTATTACAACCTTTATTTTTATCAAGATTATCTGCAGTTTACACTAATCAAAGCGTCCTTTGGAAGGGTTATATCCAACACAGGAATTCCACAGGAACTCTGCTTCCTTAATTGCAAATGATGACTTGAAACCTTTCTTCTTAGACAGACTCAGATCAAGTTTTTCATTTGTAATCTCACCATTTCCCTGATGACTCTTATGTGCAGTCTTCCCATTGAGATTTTCCAGGAATCCAGGAATCTTGAAACTAGCATAAATTATGTTTGTTGAATACTTTAAAATGATGACTTTTGGGGTAACTGGATTCCAACCCTTTTTGCTAAAAAGAACAGCAATCAGAAAGAACTACTTAAGTGTTTCTAATGTGTTTCTTGGGAATTTTTTAAAGCTCTTTAATAACTAAGTTTTAATAAAAGACATCAGTTTTGCTGAGCTTTGGCTKTTAAGTCATGGATGTATTCAGAGCAGAATTGAAGCAGCAGCCAGTTGGTCAAGGCTAAGTCCAGTGCTTCTGTACACAAATGCATCAATGACTGGTGGTTGTTGAGGGCAAATGATCACACATGAAGCAGTAATCCATAGAATCCTAGAAAAACACCACAGGTTCTCATAAAGAACTATTTCTAGATGGACTCCTTWGCTTATATGTGTTTTGATGATCTTGGAGGTCTTTTCAATCTGAAGTCTTCTGTAATTAATTTGGTGCTCATTTTGTGCTTGACATTACCACACTCCGTTAGTTTTCTGCCTCTTCTAGTTTGTGTGAATTCTATCAGATTTCTTTGTGGCCCCTCATTTATGGATCTACTTTTCCTACTTACACATTTTAGGATAATCTAGAATATTTGCATTTCCTCRCAGGTGTTTCTAGATCATAGTACAAAAATGTCTGATATCTGCACTCCTGGCATGAGTATGTGTAATGATGGGAAGACATCTAAACCTAGCTGAGATATGAGCAATTTATCTGTGATCTGCTATCCCTGCATGTTCACTGTGATTTGTGGAAAGTCAGCAGATAGTTCTTGGCTTTCTAATTTCTGGTCAGCATGGTTCAAATAAAACATAATTTATATCTCAAATTTTCCACTTGCCGAAGCAGGCGAATGGTGCTTAGTGTTTCAAGCAACATTCCAAGTAGCATTTTTATTGTTCTCCAGTCAAAAGGTTTCTTTGGTGCTTTACCACAGCAGTAAAGGAAAAACTTGAGTATTTTACAGTGCAACCAGATTGTTGCAAGCCCTATGTCTTGAGGAAAAATGTTATAACAGTGTGAAAATTTTGATCCTGGACAACTGGCTTCATGTTTAAYATTAACCTGAATGAAGAGGAATTTGTCTAAGGCAGTGTTCCTWGGTAGGAAAATGCAGCCAATCATGAGAAAATTCAGTTATACAGAGCTTTGCTATGATGACTAGTGTAGTGACTTATTCCCTCCTYACCAAATGTCAACTAATGCAAAACCAGCACACTGACATGTAACCTTGTTACRTGCTTTTCTTGGGATGAAAATTATTATTACACCTATTCCTATGTATTTGCCAGGTAAAAGAAAGATAGGATACCTGAAAACATTAATACTGTATAGCTTTCTCATTTTTTCATTTGGGAGGACCTGAAGTTTAAAAGGGATTCCATGGAACAGAGTTTATGGGTTAGTGGAAAATGGGAATTTCCAGACATGGTGAGTTTTAGAACCAGAGTGCTAACTTGGTGCTATTTTTGTGTCCCTCTTTTCATAAAATATGAAATTTCAATAATTTGAAMAGATAAAGAATAATTTTCCAAGTAAAATATGGAAACTGAAATTGTACTCTTACTAGAAAAATATAATTSTGTGAGAAGAGTAATAACTTTCATGATCCTAATTGAAAACTGTGATATTTGAATTTTAATGTACAAATTAAATGTATTTTGAATTGTATGGCACTGAAATGTATGATCATTTCATTTGAAAGACTGGTTATATAAGAAGAAATACTGGTTTAATTTTTATTCCCATAAACCATTTTAAAAACTCAGAGAACAATTTAAATCTAGATGTGCTATGACCTAAAAGTCAGTAAGATTTTCTGCTTTCCTTTGAAGAATAAGGTTAAAAATTCTACATTGTTTTCCTTTCTTTCCWGCACATTTGTTTAAACTGTGTCATTTGAGATAAAGAATAGTCTTCACTTGGAAATTAACTTTTTTGGTATTCMGTTTAATGAAGTTGCCTTTTGTTACAGCAATTGCTTTCCTTGTTGCATTTATAAGTAACTTGTGAAGAGATGGCAGGTCCATTGAGAGTTTTGACATTCCTTTGCTTACATTCATTAGGCTTCCAGTATCATTTGTMAATAGGAAACCATAACATAAAAACATCAAGTTTTAATTCTGCTGATGTTATGCAACACTGGTCATTTCACAGAGAAATGGATATTATTTRTTTTGATGTTTTGTGTTACAATAAATCCTTCATGGAGGAGCAATGCTCATAAAGAAGCCAATCTGTCCAGAGCTGTGTGTTCTTTTAGTTGTAGCCATAGGAGTAGAACATGAGTTTCTATCCATGAATTCATCTCAGCAATYGATGGAGCTGGATCACTAGTCCAGAGGCTATTCACATAGAGGAGATTACACAAAGGGTGAACAACTTGAAAMAATTTGATTTCTCTTAAAAAGAATTATCTTTCCTATTAACTTTTCCTGCTTTGTGATTTCAGAGGCCAAGGAGCATTTCTTTCTCATGTTATGCCAGAATTTCTGCTTGCACCTGAAGATTATAAGATATGGACTGAAGTGAATACTGGACTGAGGGTAGGCAGGTTTGGTGGATCTTCTTAACAAAGTCCATGTGCTTAGTTTCAGTCCTTTGAATACTAATGGAAGTTCTKGGTGGACTGTGAGTGTTCTTACTGTGGTGACTGTTCTGCATTGCATAAAGCTAAGCACATGTGTGAGACTAAGTAGGAATTTCGGCTGACTCCAACATTTACATTGGTCTCCCTGGTTTTGTTCAATTCCTTCTGATGCTGTTGATACCTGATATTAATGTCCAACAGATATATTTTAAAGTAGAGATCAGGTTATCATACAGATTTTACCATTTTAAGTAAAGTATTTTGTGTAAAGTTTTCCTCATTTCCTGATTTCTACTTTCAACTCCTGTCAATTCTTTATTGTGGTTCTTACTCCTGAGAGAGGAGCAAACTGCAAATGGTTCTAATGCTGGTCACTATTGCATTATAATAGATGTTATCACCCATTTATGCCATTGATTATTGTCTTGTGAATTTCCTATCCAAACTGATKAAATGAATATTGATAAAAAATTCCCATACTTTTATTTGAAGTGTTTCACACCTGGAGTGAGGAGAGGAAGCATGACAAGCTCAGGCAAATTAAGTGCCACGCCTATTTTTGTTCTGGAGGACAGAACATTTGAGACAATGAGCAAACGAGCTTGGACAGATGTGCTGCTGCAGATATACAAGGTAAATTGCAGATATATTTACTACCAAATTCTGAGGGACTGATGACAAAACAAAAGCTTTATTCTGAAAAATATCTGTGGTATATTGGTTTATTTTTTTCCAAACATATCTTTAAAACAAAATACTTGTAAGTATTTTATTTCTTACTAACAGAGAAGGCTAGAGTAAGAATATTTTAATTTCTTKAAAACTTTGTGTGTTAATATAGTCCAGCTAGGAAATGTTATATTAGAACAGTCTCCATTATGTAGAATTAAATGTTATATAAATATTAATGCAAGTAAAGAAAACTCTGTGATGCTTTTGTGTTACCCTGTTTAGAAACCCTTTCCACTGGACATAATTGCCTAGATGTATAACTGTAGCATTGATTACCTTACATTTGACTGGAATTTTTAAACAGCTGAGCATTTTTTATAATACCTATTCTTTTTAAAATAKGCTCAACTTAGTCAGTATAGACTTCTCAAGTTTTATTCAATTTTATTTTTCCTGATGGTAGAGAAAAAACTTGGGTGTCATGTTTTCCAAAATAAAACTTATGTTCTTACCAATGATCAGTAACAYTTATGTGCCTAAAAGAACAATTTATTTCTGTTCCAAGGGATGGAAAATAGATAAAAGATAGAGCTAATATTTGTGCTTCCCAGTACAAATCAGACAGGGATGTGACTTCAGACTGGAGTGTGACTTCAATGAAGGATCCCACAGATTATTTAAGAGACTGGAGCATCTGTCATTTAGGGAGAGACTGAAAGAGCTGAGACTGCTCAGCCAGGRGAAGAGAAGGCTTGGATTGGGAGGTGTATCTAAGAAATGTGTTTCAATACCTCAGGGGAGGTTGGTTGTAAAGAGGACAGTGCCAAAGTCCTCAGTAGTGCCTCATGACATGGTAAGAGGTACCAGGTACGAACTGAGATGCAGGAAATGCCTTTAAACTTAAGAAACCTTTTTTCCCATCAGAGTGGCCACACACTAAAATGGATACCCTGAGGAGTTAGTACAGTTACTGTCCTTGGAAATATCCAAAGCCCAGCAGAATGCAATCCTGGAAAAGCWCTCTGTTCTTAGAGCAGGAGGTTTGGACCAGGCAATCTCCAGAGCTGCCTTTCAACCTCAACTATTCTCTGATTATATGATTATTGATTGGGAAAGTACAGTAAAAAATAGAGATGGAACAGTATGTGTACATGGACTGAGATAGATGACTTAACATATGTGTTCCACGGGTGTGGAAGAAATGCAGTCATAGTTACCAGAAAGCAAATAACTTTGCTGTTCTTTGAATTTGCTTAGTATTCATAGGTACATGACAGACTAGCASAGAGCAAAACCCCACCAAAATTAACAATAAGTGTGTATATTTTGTTGTTTGAATTTTGATTTTTTTTTCCTGATGAGATGAAACCCTAAAAAGTAGGTAGCTTGAAATGCCTTGATTCAATCATATTTTATATCAGTCAGGTCGAGGAAACCTCCAGTATCAGTCCAGGCTGGGGCATGAACACATCATGAGCAGCTYTGCCAARAAGGACTTGGAGGTGCTGGTGGATGAGAGGCTGGACATGAGCCACCTCTGTGCACTTCCAGCCCAGAAAACCAATTTTGCCCTGAATWTTATGTTAGGCCTGTAATGTGAATYTTTTCAGGAGAAACAATCCATGTAATTTGGACCTAAATAAGCAACTCAGTCATGAAAGATACAATTTGAATGTTGTCTATAGGTTGCACTGGACATCAGTGTAAATAGTTCAGCAATTAATGCTTTGGACAGAATATGCACTTGGATTCTTCACAAGTAATTCTTGGAATACAGATGACCTAGTGATTTCACAGGGTTCATCAAAACTTGGAGAAAAGTTGGAAACAAAAAGATATTTAAAATCAGAGAATATCTCAAGTTGGAAGGGACCCATAAGGAGCATGGAGTCCAACTCCCAGCTCCTCACAGGACTACCTAAATCAAACCATATGACTAGGAGCGTTCTCCAGATGCTCCCTGAACTCTGACTGAGTTGGGAGTTCATGGACTCCCAACTCCCAGCTCCTCACAAGACCACCTAAACTAAACCATATGACTAGGAGCATTCTCCAGATCCTCCCTGAACTCTGACTGAGTTGGAGCCATGAATGCTTTTCTGGTCCAGTGACCGACCACTCACTGAGGACAGAACCTTTTCCTAAAATCCAAACTTGCCCTGTTGCAGCTTCATTCCATTTCCTTGTGTCTGTGTTGCTGATCATCAGAGAGAGGAGATTGGTGCCTCCCTCTCCTCTGCCCTCCTTGAGGAATTTGTAGACTGTGGTGAGGTCACTCTTCAGCCTTCTCCAAGGTGAACAAACCAGGTGATCTCAGCAGCTCCTCGTTTGTCTTGCCCTTGAGACCTTTCAGCATCCTGTGTAGTGGTTATGTGGGTGCTAATGTGCAATCTCCTAAACCTTTCCTAAATCAGAAAACCTTTTGAGTTTGAAGTGTTTGTTTTTTTTCTTCTTTATCTGTCAGCTTGAAATTCTTTTTACAGTTCATGCTATAAAACAYTTTTTATCATTTCAGGTGTTTGTTCTTCCACGCATTTCTTCCCATACTCTTTCTGACTCATCAAGCTCAGAAAGCTTGCAGAGCATGCCAGGAATCAAATCAGAACCTCTCTGCAGTAATATATACTCTCGATATGAACGGACTGTCCTCGTCTGGCTGAATAARCATTATGAGAAAAATCGAAAAATTGTGTGGAAAGACAGTAAAAGAGGTGAGATAATTCTTTCACTRTGTTCTTTGTTTTAATACTCCCTTTGTAGACTTCTGCAATTGTTACTCATAGAGATATTGTGACAACTTGCCACTGAAAGTATTTTTTGGTATGTTATTGCCTACCCATATGTATTTCCTTTCCTTATGCTTCTGTGTTCCGAGATCAGCATCTTTTGATTAGCACTGTTCATGATGGATCTGTGTTCTGTGTGTTCTTTTAGTTTTTAACTGTGCATAAAAGGTGATGTGAACCTTCTCACTKTCTTCTTTCCATTAGTGTTGTCAGGAAGTGCTTACAGTAATTGCTTTATCTTAATATTCCTGTTAATAGTCAGACTGTGTTGTTACTATGTGTGCCTATAGTGGTATGTTTGAGAGCTAGCTTTTCAGAAGTTTTAGAATGTTTTTGAATGTCCTTTATTCARTGGCATTTGGGAAGGCACTAAAGACCAAGGTTCCAGATTTACAAATCTTGGCCCATTTGCAAGAGCAGGTTGACTCTCAGGATTGCTTGAGTAAGGCTAGATGAAATTACCTTTTCCATTTATAGACCAATCTAGGCAGTTCTGGCATTCAAATCTGATAGACTGTTCAACCACTAGTAATTATTACTTCTCTCTTCTTTCATGCTTTTTCCCTTTTGCTTCTTGATCCTAACTGCCTTTTTCAGCAGTAATTTTGGGTGTGTGGTGAACACCAAGAAAGGCCAGTCTGGTGATAAGCAGGGATAAATTCCAGAATGGCTCATAAACCACATGTGGAAAAAAATTTCTGGTGTCATTTTTTGCCTCAAGCAATTTCTGACCTCTCTCAATTATGGATAATCTATTAGGATGTCATCTTTCATTTGGGCAGAATCTCTGTCTTGCATATGCTTTGACCATCCCTTTGCTTTTCTCATTTTACTGTGTAGAAGCAAATTACCATGGCTATTCTAAAATTTGTTGAGTACTTCTGCTGGCAAGATGGAGATGTTAGTCTGTACCTCCTGCACCCAACAGAAAACAGCTGTTTTTACATAATCTGGGTCTGGCTTTAAGGTTAACTCTGGGAGCTCCTTAGCTAAATTATATGCCCTGCAGTAGGTAGGTATTATATTTATTTTTTTATTATCTGTGCCTGCTTTAGTGGAGCTTTCTTACAGCTGCAAGCATTGCTCTGCTGGGCTTTTCTGAGCCCCCTGTGTGTAGATGACAACTTGCAGAGAGAATGGCTCTGTCTGGCCAGGGAAGTGGCTCACTGTAAATGCTGCATGGATTAACTCCTCATCCATTCTGTCTGTTCTCTGGATTGCAGGCTCCAGTAATACCTGGGTGTTGAGGTGTKGCTGGCCTGGTTCTGGTCTGTGGGAGCTCAGTGGGGAGAGTCTGAGTGCCAAAATGTATCTTATTTGACATTAAACTTTTAAGTGAGTTACAGTCTCTAAAGATGAGAGGAGTGAATCTGAATCCTGAAGTGCAGATTGAGTGCACATTACCAGACAAAAAAACTGCAGATGTCCAAGTGGAATATGTACTGAGGATGCATTGAAGGAGCCAGTTATTGAAAGTGTTATTTTAGTTGCCTAAGRGTATGTAATGAATTATAATATAAAAATGAGGGGTCTGTTTTTAATAAGTCATCATATAGTTATCAGCAGTTRTAAAGTTGGGGTTTTCTACAATTATTTAGTTCTAAAGCCTCCCCAAGATTGTCATCCAAAAAGAGCAATTTAATTGCAATATTAGTGTTCTCAGAAAATAAGAATAACTTCTGCTAAATCATACTGTCATTACAGGTAACTCACTAGGTTGATCTATTAATTAGTGCAAATCTGATTGTA